>JAODAL010047989.1:0-29393 GCA_025379985.1 Phyllomedusa bahiana | reverse complement strand
AAAAAATTATGTGTTTTTCTAGTTTTTGTAAAATTAAAAAAAATAAAAAAAAAAGGGGGCCCATGCTTATTCTGGGTAATTGTCTCTATCAGTTTTGCACTCTAGATACAAAATTTTTTTAGCCCTTTTTTTGCAAAATAGCTCTTGCTCAGTCAGGGGTTGGCGAAACTTTTGTGAACAACAATTTTCAAAGTCATGTCACAGATTCTCAATGCATTTAGGTCGGGAAATTTTGGGGACTTTTTACCATTTTAAACATGAATATTTTGATTTAAAACCTTTTTTCCCATTGTATTTTTCGCTGTATATTTAGGGTGTTGTTGGGGAAAAGGTCAACTACACCCCAGTCTCAAGTTTATTGCTGCCTCTAAAAAATTTTTTTCCTCTAGGATGCCCTGTATTTTAGTTTTCTCCTTTTCCCATAAAATCTGACAAGCTTTTTCAGCCCTTTTCTATAGTGGGGGAAACCCCACAAACATGAGCGCCCCCACCATGTAGTATTTGGGTCCCCACACCATTTTTTTTTGGGGTTCAAATTAAGGGAAATTTTAGGGGGCTTTTTTTTTTTGCTAAAAAAAGGCCCACTCTGCCTGGGTTTTAAACCACTTTTAAAATGATCTACCTTTCCCAGCAGTAAGGGGCCGGGTTTTTGCTGTACCAAGATATAATTATGTACTTTGTTACGGTTGTAGGTTTGACACCCCTACAGCACGCCCCCAATCTCAAGGCGCATTACAAGTGCCTCTGCTGATATTAGAGTACGCCTGTTTAAAAATAGTGTTGAATGGGCTGTGACTGGTTTTTTTGGCTAAAAGACGCCATACATCTGCCGCAATCCCGTTTCATACATGTCGCCCCGTGTCTTCAGCATTTTGGCTTTCCTTCACACATATGTTTGAGATTAGGCCAAACAAATTTAAGTTTCGTCTTACTTACCACAGCACCTTTTTTTTTTTTTTTGCTGAGTGCCCCTACATAGCTTTTGGCAAGACTGCAAAAGGACTTCTCTCCCTGATACCAAAAAGGGAGTCTTCTTGCCACTCCATTCATAAAGGCAAGATTTCTGATTATGTACATGACTAATAGTTGTCCTGTGGACAGATTCTTTTTACCTAGCTGAATCTCACATCATTCTCCAGAGTAACCTGCTTCTTTATTATTAGTGCTCTCCTTGTCGAGTCTGTCATTTAGGTGGATGGCAATGTCTCGGTAGGTTAGCAATTGTGGTAATACCCATTCATTATGATGATGGATTGAACATTGATCCAGGAATTTCAGAGCTTGACCACTTTTTTTTCTAAAACCTAAGCCTGCAATACACTCTGCCAAATCCTTTAACCCTCAGCTTCTGGTGTGTTCCTTGGTTTTCTTGATGCTGTTTGTTACTAAAGTTCTCTATTTCCTTAATTTGCAAAAATGTAAAAAGCATCTATCATTGTCTTTTGCAACCCATATAATAAGTGCCTCCCTGTTTTTAAAGGCACCAAAAGCAATTGGAAAAATTAAATAAATGTAAATAAAATGTTATTTTCTAATACTTGGTTGAAACCCTTTGTTGGCAATGACTGCTTGAAGCCTTGAGCTCAGACATCATCCATATGACATGTTTCCTCCTTTTAACTGCCTCCTGCCAGCCTTTACTGCAGCGGTATTTCAGTTGTGTTATTTGTACCCTTTTTGTCTGAAGTTTGTCCCTTTTTAACAAGTGAAATGTATGCTCAATTTGGGTGGAGATCACGTGACTGACTTGACCATTCAAGAATATTCCACTTCTTTGCTTTAATAAAAAAAAAAGCTTCGGCTTTATGTTTTAGGTCACTGTCCATCTGTATTATGAAACGCTGACCAATCAGTTTGGCTGCATTTGGTTGGATTTGAGCACACAACATATATACACACACACACACACACACACAATGAAATACACTTAGTGTGGAGCTATATAAAGCTAAATACAAGGGGTGTACACCATGGGTGATGACTGCTTGAAGAGAACCTGTCACATAGGGCGACATGTATGAATCTCGCCGGGTCGGGGCGCACCTATCCGCCAGTTTTCAGTGGCGAATCTGCGCAGATTTATGTCGGGGGCCAGGCGCGCTCATACATAGCATGTAAAGTCGGCCCGCGCCTCGCCAGTGATTGAGCGCAGTGCGGACTGAGGCGCAGTGCGTCCAGCGCCATGATTCGGCGCCGGGAAGTAGTGCGTCATACTGCGGGGAAAGTCCGCTGTCGCCCCGCCAGGGGCGCTGCGCCAATATTCGCCGTCCGAGTCGGCGCGCTCGTACATGCGGGCAAAAGTTCCCTGCCGCCCCCCCCCCCTTCCGCCAGTGTGTCTGGGGCCAGTGCGGGGACCATGGGCGCAGTGCGGGACTTAACCTCCGTGCTGGAACTGCGCGAAAACAGTTTCGATGCAGACATCTGAACAGCAAGAAATCAATTCCAGATGTCGTGCGATAATGATCAAAAATCGCCTTATAAAGGCGTTCAACAATCTCAGAACAGGAGCTGAAACAAAAAAATAAAAAATACATAACACAAAATCATGTTTATTTCTTTATTTTCGTTAGCCAAGGATCAATAGTATGGGTGCAAAGAAAATAAAGAAATAAACATGATTTTATTATTTAATAATTTTTTTACGTTACCCCCAAAATATCATTCGGTTTTATATAACACAACGTACAAAACTTCTGTAGTGTTATAATTGATTTCGGCCATGTACAGTTTTATTTCAGATTGCATTAGAAAACCCATAGGAACGTCGCTTTGCTCTCCATTGGTCCAAATAACGGCGCCTCTGTTTAATTTAGCCAATCTCAGAGCGCGCTCAAAAAATTTCTTTCCCCATAGAACACTATGAGAAAGTAGCTCGCGCCTCTGATTGGCTAAGCTGGACGACCCCCGCCCGCTTCAACCAATCAGCTCGTTTCTGCAATTTTACTGTATTTGAACTGTCCCCCTTTGAATATGATTTGGTCAATTTTTTTTCCATAGGAATAATGGGACCTTGTCCGCTCTATCTGATGGTTCAATTCTCCTCCATAGGTTTATAATGGGACATTGTCGCTCCTAGTCTGGATTGGCTGGTTTATGCTGACCAAGTGATGAATAGCTTAAACAATTTGAATTACTGTATTTCCCGCAATTCTCCTATTGCAATTCCCTATGTATCGCGGTCCTCAGGCGACAAACCGTTGTTCGGGATTTAACTGCTTTAATTTTTAAATGAAGGGTTCGGCTCTTTATCTGATAAGTTTAAAATTTAATAAAAATCATTTTTTTATTAATACTTCATGCCGCACGGACGCTGAGCTCCGAGCTTTCAGAGCGCCCTCTCTCCATAGACATAATGGGAGAAGTAAAACGCGCTCTGATTGGCTGTGAATAGCCAAGCCACCGCTAGCTCAGCCAATCAGCTCTTTTCTGCCTTTTAACTGTATTTTGAATTATCCCTGCCGAGGTATCTGATTGTGTCTAAACTTCTCCATAACTAAACGGTCTTTGTCGCTGCCTATTCTGATTGGTCAATAGTTCTCCATAGGGTTTAATGGTCTCGTCGCTCCTATTCTGATTGGCTGAGCTAGCCAAGATCCCCGTAGCTTAACAGTCAGCCCATTCAGCATTTTTACTGATTTTGAACTGTCCCGCTCTTGATTCTGATTGACAATCCTTCCCCATAGGTCTTAATGTTTCACTGTCGCTCCTATTCTGATTGGCCGGTATGATGCGACCAATGAGAATAGGTTTCAGAAATTGAATTACTGTATTTCCCGCAAATTACAATATCAAAAATCTTTGATATTGCGCCGTTCTAGAGTTTAGAAAAGTAATTTTTTTTAAAATATGTTATTTTTTACGGTTCAGCTCTTTTCTGACACTGTTTATTTTTTTTTTTTTTTTTTATACTATTTTTTTTTTATTTTATTCAAATATTTTTTTTTTTTTTTTTTTTTTTTTTTTTTCTTTTTCCCCTTAATAAAGGCGATATATTCTGAATCATACTGCCTGCTGCACAGCGGAGCGCGAATTTCGTAGCGATATTCTATGTTTCCCACGCATGTTTCTCGATCCTGCTTCACTTCGCCTCTGCGGAGGCATTTAGACAAAATAAAACCCAGGTCTGCCTGTCGGAGCTGCCGACGCTGAAACGTGCGCCTCGCTTTGCCGACTCGCCATCGCACATGCCCTCGGATTTTTCGAGCGCCCCGCTCCCGCCCCTTAACGCCTACCCCGCACCCACACCACGCCCCCCTGCCGCGCCCCTTCATGACGGGGCGAAGCTGAAAGTGGCGAAACGCTATCGCCTAACACCGCAATCCCCGCGTCCGACAGCGGGATTCGGGCTGGGAGGCGCAGTTTACGCCAAAAAATAGGCGTAAAGCCTGATCATACATGTCGCCCATAGTCTTTGCCCCCCCTGACTGAAGACAGAACAAGGAAGTAT
The DNA here is from genome assembly GCA_025379985.1 of Phyllomedusa bahiana. Classification (NCBI taxonomy): domain Eukaryota; kingdom Metazoa; phylum Chordata; class Amphibia; order Anura; family Hylidae; genus Phyllomedusa; species Phyllomedusa bahiana. Next base: position 24,946 of record JAODAL010047989.1, on the reverse strand, counting down.
CAGACCTGCTGTTTCCAGTGCTGGTGTCCAACTTATTCTGTAAGAATTCTGTATTTTTTCATGTTATTTTAATGCTCAAATCTGCAGTATTCAGCAATAAGAGTCCCATTCATAGTTTCCAGTTTTATTCAAACCCCCGCCCACCTGAGGCTAGCGCCCGCCCACTCAACCGATCAAACCTATTACTTTGAATAGGAGAACATGGTGAATAACTGTCATGGGCATGGCTACCTTTGGTGTGCGAGCTAACACCTACTCATTATAAGGTTGAGGGGTAAAATGCTCAAACACTACAGCAATCTTACAGAAAAAGGGACACAGTACCGCAGAAACAGCAGTCCTTTCACTAGCTTGTGCTGCCACTCAGCAAGGGCATAACCTATGTGACAGTTCTCTTTAAACTGAAATACTAAAATGGCTAAAATGTTCTAGCTTAGGGTCTACTAGGAAACAGAATGGGGAATTCCCTACTCGGTACTCCAGAAAGAGGATATGAGGCGCCTATTTCCACTGCAGTCTTGGGGGAGATTGGAGGGGGGTTACAGAAGTGGCTATTTCATAACTTTAATAGAGGAAATGTTTCTCCTTTTGGAGTCTTCAAATTATCGACATTTTTATGGTATATTTTTTGGGTTTTTCCATGTTTTGCGAAATAAAACCCCTTTGAGGAAAAAACCAAAAGTTTAATACGAAACAGTTTTACTGAATTTTAAATTTAATTTTGTTTAAAAGATAAATATAATCCCTAAAGTACCCCCACATTCTTACACCTTTCACCCTACGTGCCCAAATGTTAGGGGCCTAGGGCCAGGGGGAGTTGATCTTGGGCTCCCCCAGTACTTTCATAAAATAAAACCTGTTATTTTTTCCCCTTTGGACAAAAACTGCATGCATTATACCACATAAACAGTGTGCAAAACAGAACTGTTTGGGGAAATAAAAATACCAATCGTCTTTCCCCTCTGTATTTCTCAACATCATTAACTTCTTAAAAAAGTTCTATCTCATAAATGTTTTAAACTGTCTCAAAAATCTCTTGAGGTCCCCCTAATATGCATTAAAATACAAACTGATCCAACAAAAAAAGAAAATAGCCCCTACCCCGGGGACTCACAGGGATGTCTTATCTGATGAGTCATTTCTCTCCTTTGAGAGTTGTTTTTTCAGGGCATTCTTTTTACCTTTTCTTTTTATCTGCTCCGACGCCAAGAAAAATTTTCCCCTGGACCAACTCGCCCCTGCAAAATTTTTTCCCATCAAAAATCTACTTTTCGATTTCCCTAAATTCTTACCTAGTAGGTTGCCCCTTATTTAAGTGGAATTAATGTTGCCCCCATTAAGTGGTAATGTATAGACTTAAAATTTGGAAGTATATGGGCCCCATCAGGTATGTTAGTCCCTTTAAAAGGGGAGGATATAGCCCCCAACGGGCAGATATTCAGTCCCTCTGATAGGTAGGTTTGTATGTCCTGTGGGGAGAAAAGTAGGTTATAGTCCTTGTTGAATTTTACAACCTTAGGTAAATGGTTTTAAAGCCCCATTAGAAGAAAAGTATATATGCCCCCGTAGGTAGATGTAGGTTTTTTGCCCCATGTGGTTACAACCTCTACAGACAGGTATTTTACCCTCCTGTAGATTTTTATAAAAAAATGTAGGTTTTTTGCTCCCTGTAGTGGGTTTTAAATAGCACTTAAAAAAAAAAAAAAAAAAAAACAAAGAAAATATGGGAAATATTTTCTCTTTATATACAGCACCCTTAGGTATACAACCCCTGAAGTTTGATATGCCCCCTAAAAAATTTAAACATCTCTGCATATATACATCTCCCAGGGGGTATATAGGCCCCTGTTGGTTTATAGCAAATTAGGTATATAGACCCTTTAAAAGATACCCCCCTGTAGGTACATACCCCTACTGGGTAAAAACCCCCTGTAAGTATTAGCCTTCTGTAATAAAAAGTCCCCTGTATTAAAATACCCCCTGTAGATAGATAAGGCCGATTCTGATGTTAGAAAAAATTAAAAAAAAACATACTCCCCTAATAAAAAGAACTTATTTCCTGTTCCCCGCTTACCCGGATTTTTTCCAGGATCTCTTAGGCCGTGTTCACAGGCTTTTTCCCGACAGATTTTGTGCGCCCATTGACCACAAATCCGCCGTGAAAAAGGGGGGGGACGGGGGGGGAGCGCGGCGGGGGCGCCGCTCCGGCCCCATAGACAAACATGTTTACGGCCGTCCGCGGTAAAAAAGTGCATGTACTTTCTTCCCCCGCGGCGGTTTTGCCCACGGGGGGAGCGACGGAAACCACTGTTTTATGGAAACAGTGGATTACCGTAATTTTGCCGGGATTGGGGCCGTACTGCAGCGCAAACCGGCGCGCATACGGGGCCAAACCGGAGAATAAGGTGTGACGAGGCCTTTGGGTTTAATGGGCTTTCACCTGGATATGCAGTGGCACTGGAAATGGTTTTGGGGCATAGAGTGTTGTGAACCCCTGCCTATAGCGCTTTGTCAGGCTTTATGGTGTGGGATATTCTCCTTTAGGACTATATTTTACTTAAAAAGGGGTTGGGCTCACTACAAGAATTTCTTTTTTATTAAAGTCTTCAAAAACAAGTCACTTTTCAATGCGTTTCCCCTTTGCGTGTATACCTATTCCTAGATTCCCCTTTGTTGGGCTGCATCACTCCCCGTTTTTCCAAGAAAAGACCTGTTTGAAACTTCCTGATGACTGCCACGCTGGCGCTATATTACAGCCCTTGTCCTCAGCGCTCATCATTGCAGAACAGTAGAAGCCAGTAAAGCCATAAACACCCCTGAAAAAATGAAACTGAAAAACAGACAAAGGACGAGAATAGATGTGGAGGAAAACCCCCTTTAATCTATTTTATAATGAATCGAGAGAAAAAAAATTCATTTTTCCCGACCATCTTATGAATCTTATTTCATAAAGTAAAGCCATGTAATCTTGCTGTTTGGCCAACAGGGGCCGAAAAAATTTTGTATTATATCGGGTTTTTACACTCATATATAAACAGATACATTGTAGAATACAGCAATATAAGCCATTGCCATTTTAAGCATGTGATCTTTTTGCAACTGAATACCCAAACACATCCTACAGAAGTGGATTCGAAACTGTACTCTGTGAGATGGGGAGAACATACTTAAATTTTTTAAAAAAGGGGAAAGGACTCCCCTGTCACCCTTCATACCTCTAAAGCAAATTTTGGGTGTAGATTGATTTCAAGCATTCGGGTACCTAACAATTGTCCCTAGGTCTTTTATGTATTAAGTCAATTACGTCTAATAGGTTGCCGATCTGTTTTACACTGTATGAGTGATCAGAGAATTGTTCAGGTTCCCGTAGATACTAAAAAGTTATTAAAAGTTAAAAAAGGGTTTTGGAAAAAAAATCGTAAAAAAGAATAATGCCAGAATTGGTCTTCTTACCTCCCATAAAATTGAATAAAGAGGTTCAAAGGGTTTTATTTATCCCAAAATAGTATCAATTAACCCCTTACCGATATTTGACATACCCATACGTCAATGTCGGGTAGGGGTACCCGCAAATTGACGTATGTGTACATCATGGCGATCTTACACGCTCACAAGCGTAGCGCGCAAGATCGCGGCATGGAACCAGCGGTATATTACCGCTGGCATCATGCCGCATCCATCACGGCCGGAGTGATTAACCCCTCGATGTCGCGACATCGTGGTCGCGACATGGGCAGCTGGGGGTTTGCAGGAGTGAGCTCCTGCTTCCCGCGATCCCGGCGTAGTAACGGCGCTCTGCGCCGCTACTGTTCTCCTTACCAGACAGCCCGGATGCCGAATGATAGCATCCGGGTTGTCTGGTGATGTCACGATGCCCACAATGCATTGTGGGCAGCGGTGACTGACAGTTGCCATGGAGACCAGCACACCGCTATAATCTGTGTGCTGATCTCCTATTGTATGAAAGATCTGACAATCGTTCATGCAATTTCCCTCTGGGGAAAAGGGAAATAAGTGTGTAAAAGTAAAAAAAAATTGTAAAAAATTAAAACACAAGCACAAAAAATAAAATAAAAACACGTACACCGCCCTTTTCCCCTTTACAAACGCCAATTGCCCTAAAAAAGATCAAAAATTAAATAAAGTACCCATATTTGGTATCGCCACGTGTGTAATGACCCACCCTATAAATATATCATGTTAATTAACTCGTACGGTGAACGCCGTAAAAAAAAAACCAAAAAACAGCCCCACAGAATTGCGATTTTTGTTCACCCCGCAGCACATAAAATGGAGAAAAAAGTAATCAAAAACTCATATCAACATCAAAGTGGTCCCAAATTTTAAAACGTCTTTCATCCCGCAAAAAAAAATCCTTACACAGCTTTTGTATACGGAAAAATTAAAAAGTTATGGCTTTTTGAAGAGAGCGATGCATAAATATTGTTTTACACAAAAAAAACACTTTTTTAAAAAACAATTGTGCTTCCACATAAAAAACTATATAAATTGGGTATCACCGTAATCGTCTCAACCCCACAGAGTAAAATTAACTTGTCACGGATACTGCACGGTGAACGCTATTAAAAATAAAAATAAAAAACACTGCTAGGATTGCAGTATTTTCTTTGCCCTGCCTTCCAAAAAACGGATTTAAAAGCGATCATAAAGTCTTGTTCCCCCAAAAATGATACCAATAAAAACGTCAACTCATCCTGCAAAAAAAAAAAGTCCCTATACAGCTCCATAAACAGAAAAATAAAAAAGTTATGGCTGTCAACAATGTCGAAGCAAAAAAGTGTTTTCCTTTTCAAATAAAAGTGTTTTTATTGTGTAAAAGCAGGAAAACATAAAAAAATACAAATTTGGTATCGCTGTAATCGTATCAACCTGCTGAGTATCAACCGCACAGTGACCGCTGTAAAAAATAATAAACACTACCAGGATTGCTGTATTTTGTACAAAATGCCTCACAAAAACCTTTAAAAATGATCAAAGGATCACATGCACCCTGTAATGGTACTAATAAAAACATCAACTCATCTAGTAAAAAACAAGCCCACAATCAGCTCCGTACGCAAAAAATTTAAAAAGCTATGGCTGTCAGAATAGGACAACATAAAAACGCAACTTTTTATAAACTCGCTTCTATTGTGTAAAAGTAATAAAACATAAAAAAATATATAAAATTTATATCATTGTAATTTTACCACCCCCATAGCAAAGTTATCCCGTCATTTACTCCGTATGGTGAATACTGTAAAAATGAAGCCCAAAAACAATGTCAGAATTGCGGGCCCCCCACCCCCCATTTTCATGGCCCAATGCTAAAAAAAAACTATGGAACACCTGTGCGCCCAAAATGCAAAATACACCCTTAAATGAGATCCCTGAGGGGTGTTGAATCCAAAATGGGGAAACTTCTGGAAGGTTACACCTGTACTAGTAATTTGGGGGCTTTGCAGTGCGACATGGCCCCATCAATATCTGTGCTCCAAAAGCCAAATAACACTCCCTCCCTTGTACAACCTGCCATGCGCCCAAACAGCAAATTTACACCCACTGTAGGGTATTGCCGAACTTGGAAGAAATTGCGTAATACAATTGGGGGCTTTTTTTTCCAGGATTCCTTGTAAAAATTAAACATTTTCAGCTAAAATTGCAGTTTATTGGAAAAAATATATTTTTTTATATTTTCAGAGCCGACCGCTAAAAAAATTTGTGAAACACCTGTGGGGTAGACATACTCACTGCACCTCTGGATATATTCCGTAAGGGGTGTAGTTTCCAATATGGGGTCTTTTTAGGGAGTTTATTAACTTTTTGGGAAACCCTTTGGGTGTCCCCAAACCTGAAATGGCGCCTAAATAAAATTGTAATGAAAATGAGACCCCTGGGGTCCAGTAGGTGCTCCTCCTAAATTTTGGGGCTTGTGGTTGAGCCAAATAATGCACTAGGGCCCAAAAATGGGGTATCTCTGAAAACTGCAGAATCTGGGCAATCAATATTAAGTTGCATTTCCCTGATGACATTTACCGTATTCTTGTGAATAATGGATAAAAATTGTAAAATCTGCAAAAAAAGTGAAATTTTGAATTTCAAACCTCCTTTTGCTTTAATTTCTGTGAATATCTAAAAGGGTCAACAAACTTCTTAAATGCTTTTTTAAATACTTTAAGGGGTTTTATTTCTTAGATGGGGTCATTTATTGGGGTATCTAACATACAGGCCCCTCAAAGCCACGTCAGAACTGGACTGGTCCCTAAATAAATCTATTTTGCAATTTTTTTTGAAAATGTGAAAAATTACTACTATATTTCTAAGCCCCTTAATGTGGTACAAAAAAAAAAACATTTAAATAATGATGCCAACCTCCTGTAGACATTTGGTAGATGCTAGTTATAAACTATTTTGAGTGGAATAACTGTCTTACACGCAGAAATTTTTGAACTTTGAAAATTGCTAATTTATGCAAATTTTCATGATATTTTTTATATTTTTCACAAATAAACAAGGACTTTTTGGACCAAAATGTATTACTAACTTAAAGCACAATGTGTCACGCGAAAACAATCTCTGAATCACTTGGATAGGTAAAAGTGTCAAAAAGTTATTCTCACATAAAGTGACACATGTCAGATTTTAAAACCAGGGCTCTGTCAGGAAGGCCAAAACTGGCTCCGGCGGTAAGTGGTTAAACCATGAATTCATCCCTAAAAAACAAGCTCACACAGAGCTTCAGGTACAGAAATATTAACTCTTTACCAACACATTACATACAATTACAGCATGTGATTTCTAATCCTATTGCAACTAGTGATTTTTTTCAATGGAATATCTGTTAAATGGGGTCTTATGGAATAACCTTGGCAGCAAAACATCAAATCACTACTGTTGTAGAATCCCTATGTTTTGCAACTAACGAATAGGATTAGAAATAGATTTTTTTCAATGGAATATCTGTGGAATGGGGTCTTATGGAATAACCCTGGCAGCAAAACAGCAAATCACTACTGTTGTAGAATCCCTAAATTTTGCAAATAGGATTAGAAATATATTTTTTTCAATGGAATATCTGTTGAATGGCAGCAAAACAGCAAATCACAACTGTTGTAGAATCCCTATATTTTGCCACATTCAACAAAAAACATCATAACAACTGCAAACATCAACAGCAATAGACTTTTATAGCCTTAAAAGAATAACTGGTGCAGGTCCCACCTCTGAAAACCCCACCTATCTTGAGAATGGACCCCTGAAAGGGTGACCGGCTCAGTATAGATGGCCGGTCACACTATTCATATGCCATCAAAGCCTATGGTGGGAACAACCCCTTTAATAATAAAGTTGCCTTTAAGATGCTTGAAATTGATCAGCAATCTGTACACGTAACAGAACTCTTATATCATAAAAATGACTGCAGAAGACTTTTGTGATGGGCTATAAAGAGTTGAATGGCTAAAAACCAACATCTCCAATCTGTTTCTCTGAGCAGCAGAACTTTAAAGTGTTTTCACACTATGTATATTGGTCATCTGTCCTGCCAGGCTGTCAACTCCAAATATTTGGAATGTAGTGACCGTGATCCTACTTAACTGTAGCTCCATTCAAATTCATGAGTATAGGGAGGAGGAACAGGAGCTAGGAAACTCCATTCTAGTGATCATGAGATACCCTTAGTGGGAAACCTTTTTAAGGTGTCCTCCATCAAAAATCCAACACTCTAAATTGTATGCAAGCTAGAAATAAATGCCCAGTCTTTTGTTCCTATATCAGATAAGCACATCTAGAGAAGTTTGGTAGACATTTTTCATCTCTCTATAAACATTGGCTTTTGGTTGAATCAAGTTGGTATAGCTCTTTTATCCAGCAGCATTATTATTATTACTATTTATTTTAAAGCATCATTAATTATACCAGGGTGCTGTACATTCGAGGGGATCACATATATAACATACAGTTCCAAGCAAAAGGATAACAATGTTTTGAACTTTCAGGCTCCATATCTCACCATCCACTACAGCTTTGAACGTGATACTACCATCATTTTATATTATTATCTCATACATAAATTTGATTTACAACTATTTAGAATATGCTTAGTTATGCAGATTCTTGTCATGTAACTGCACTGTTTTGCTCTTAAAAATCTAAAATTCGAATTTTATTATTTTGTTAGTATCTTGTAAATCCACCTTTAACTTTTAACACTGCCTAAATCCCTCTGGGCATGCTCTCGATCAGATTCAAGCATGTCTTGACTGAAATCTGATCCCAGGTCTCTTCTACAGGTTTCCAATGTTGGTACATACTGGTCGATTCACTTGGGTACAAATACAGCTTTTCCTTCTACCCACCCACAAGTATTTGACTGGGTTGAGGTCTGGGGAATGTGGGGACTAATCCATCAACTCTACTGGAACATTATGTCATCTTTTTAATACTGTCAGGATACTGGCCCTTTTAAGGATTTTGTTGTAGCCTTAGCCACGGTGCAGATTGGTGCTTAATGGGTTAAGCACTCGAGCCAATCCCCCACTGGAATGAGTGTTTTAAATCACTTCCTGTCTGCCAGTCTCTGCTAGTGATTGCTTTTGTATCCTAGCTGTCTGTTTTGCTCTGCAGTGTTGTTTTGCTGGTTCTTGGATTTTAATAATAATAATAATAATCTTTATTTATATAGCGCCAGCATATTCCGCAGCACTTTACAATATAGAGGGTATAAGCACAGACAAACCAGACATTACATTATAAAAAAGCTACTGGCAAATGAGACATGCGGTGTGAGGGCCCTGCTCCCAAGTGCTTACAATCTATTAGATTTTGACTATTCTTTCTGGTTACTCTCCCATTCTGTTCTTTGGTACCTCGCTTTCTCCTGGTTTGATCTTGGCCCATACAACTATTATTCATTTGTGATCTGGTGTCTGTTTCTTGTTTGTCGTACGTTTTGTCTTCTGCCTGTTTAGCACACATTTTTACTAGGTACAGCTCAGGAAGAGATTTGAGGGTTTTCTTTTTCGAGGCGCTTGTCCTGCTTAGGCAGGGGAAGCCAAGGTGAAAGTAGGGCATCCCTTACAAATACCTATAGTACTCAAGTGTACGAAGTAACTAATCTTGTAGGATACTCACATATAGCTCAGCATTAAGACCACCACTGATCCTGGTCAAGTACCCAATGCCTTTGGCTATGAAACAAGCCTATATCATCAGGCTTCCTCCACTTGACATTTCTTTTAATTTCTTAATCCATTAGCCCCCTTTTCCCTTGATTCTTCCAGACCCATCTGCACACATCAGAGCCCAGTGTATTGACTTTCATCTAATTGCTTCAAATTACCCATTTCCAAACTTCTACTACTGTATAATACTTTTTTGTAAACTCGAGCCAATGCTTCTTATGAAGATATTGTCGAGGCTTCTTCACCTTTTTTAGGGCTACCATTCCAGACTTGTATAATGTGTCATCAATGGTGCTTTGTAACATTTCAAGGGCTTTATTTCAGGAAAAGAGGCAATACATGCTATATAAGACAGTCCTTGAAATGTCTATGAAGAGAGGAAGTGGATCCTTGGGACCACGGAGGGCAGATACCTGTCCAGCCATGGTCAGGGAAGTTAGGGACCAGAACAAGACAATGGGATAACAGTCTCAGGAACAATGGATTCCACGTAATGAAACAACAGTCCTGGGGACAATGGTGTCCAGATGGGCTGGACAGCAGGGTCACAGAGACAGGAGGGCAGACTTGAATCGCAGAAATACCTGAAGAACGGAGGACTCAACCAGGGATAACCATTAGAACAGCAGGAGAGGATAGTAAACACTGGATGAAATGCAGGCAGTGGATTCTGACCAGGAATGACTGTAGGTACAGCAAAAGAACAATGGAGTAGATGGCAACCACCGGACAAGATGCAGGCAACGGATTCTGACCAGGAGTGACCATAGAACAGTAAAGGAACAACAGAGTAGATGGCAACCACCAGAGTAGCTGCAGGCAGTGAATTCAGGAACAGCGGGAAAGTACGTCAGACTGGAGATGAGACACAGACACTATTAGCAGACATGGCACTGGAGATAGTAGACCCAGAAACAGCAGGAAGGCATGGCAGACTGGAGACGAGGCTCAGATACTATCAGCAGATGTGACATTGGAGACAGTGGACATAGGAACAGCAGGAAGGCACGACAAACTCAATGAGAATGTCTATAAAATGATGGTAGTTGCATGTTCACAGCTGTAATGGATAGTGAAATATGGAACCTGAAAGTCAAAAGTTCAAAACATTGTCTTTTGCTTGGCACTGTAGGTCAAAACAAAGTACAATGGAAACAATAAGGGCAGCATGTATTATTTATGGTGTTTAGACACCAAGGGGGACATGTATGAATGGGCTTGTCGCCTGTTTTCAGGCGTAAAATGCGCCTCACTGTGGCACCTCCTCTGTCGGATGCACTAATGCAATGTTAGGCACAAGCTTCACCACTTTATAATGTGCCTAACATGAAGGGGCGTGCCGTGGGCGTTCTGGGGCGGGACGCACCAGATTCGAAAACTGTGATGCATGTATGAATGCCGGTCGGCAAAGTGAAGCGCATTACAGCTCCGACAGGCAGACCTAGTTCAATGTGGTCTACCTGAGCCAGAGGAGTCGAAGGGGAGATAGAAATTATTTTAATGGGGCAAAATGTACAGTTACAACAGTACTAAATAAAAATGATTTGTCAATAACAGTAATTAATTAATAAAGAGAAATATGCAAGTTGTATAAAAAAGATTTCAATGTATTGAAAAAGTTTTTCATTGAAAATTATTGGAAATATATATAATATCTCAAAAGCAAGAAATATCAGCTCTAAAATGTCTTACAAATTCTGATAAACTTAAACTAATTTTACATTAAATAAACCACTGATGATGTTGTAGTGATGTTAATTTTTTTCATTTTTAATACCAACAATTAGAGATATATTTTTGCTGCTATCACCTTTTATTCTATTTAGTATATACCGCGAGAGCCAGCACAGCACATGTATTGCTGGGACCTGTGGTCCTCCAGCCTGTCTAGAAACTTAAAAGGGATTTGCCAGGACACAAGTTTCTTACCTTTCTTATCAGCACAGGGAGAATGTCAACTAATCACGCTGAGTCATGAAGGCTGCAGGGCTGAGAGGGAGGGGGTGAGTAAGGAGTGAGGAGTAAGGGAGCGTCTCAAAACTTAAGTCAAATAATAAACAGTACAACAGTGGATTCTCAATACAGCAAGACACAGCCTCATAGACTGTACTTTCTACCCGGTGCCTTAAAAGCTCATTCATTTTGCCTGTCATCAGATAAGTGTTTCACGCAAGCGCAGCCTGTCAGCTCCTGGGTCGTGTCTAGTGGAAGCTTTCAGGTAACTAAGGGGGATTTAGAAATGCTGTAGCTTTCAGAGTCTTCACTTTTTGTAATCACATATATTTAGAAAAGTGATTAAATACCCATTTTGGAGGCTCCCACGTCAACATTACATGGTGGCAAAACCCATTTAATACATGTTAGATGCATTACTTATGCACCTAAGTCCCGCAATGCGCCTCACACACAGGCGAGGCGCGGGGAACTTTACACCGCATTTATGAGCACACTTCGGGCACGGACATACATCAGGCGCAGTTTTCATGGAAAAACACGTGAAAACGGCCACCTCAACGCACCGATCTTGATACATGTAACCCCAATTTTAAAGTGCATAAGAATAGTGTAGAATGCACCTTATTTATGAACCCACTCTACTGCGGGTCATAAGTCAGATGCATTCTAGAGCTAAGACGACAATTCTGGCTCTGTAAACCACTTTGAAAGTGGTTTACCTGTTTCAGCAGTAATGCACCTGGAATTGCCGTACTGAAGCTATAAATCTATAGTTTCATACGGTTCTAGTGCGCCCAACCTTCCACACGCCCCCGAAATCAGGCGCATTACAAAGTGCCACGTGCGAACGTGGGGGCCAATTAAAACTATAGTGAACGGGGCTGTGCTAGATGTCGGGCTGAAGAGATGCCTTCTGGCGCAGCCCCCTTCATACATGTCATCCTAAATGACTAACAACTGGTAGGAGGAAGAGAGAGGACCTTGCCCGCGAAGACTTGCAATCCACAAGGGAGAAGGGCAGAGACGGAAGTCTGTGGGGTGATGTAGGGGCAGCAGGGTTATTGTAGTTTATAGGCTATCCTGAAGGATTATTAGGTTGGTTTTGAAACTAGCAATGGCGGTGAAGAGTCTGATGTGTTGAGGTAGTGAGTTTCAGAGTATGAGGGACGCATGAGAGAAGTTTTGGAGACAGTTGTGTAAGGACATGGGGAGAGCATGTATATATATATATGTATATATGTATATATATATATTATATATATGCTATATATAAAATATATTTATATATACCTCCATTTAACGCAATCTCTGCTCCTCACAGAACCTTCTCCTCTGCTCTCCCCATGTCCTTACAACAAAAAAACCGTGTCTCCACAATATTCTCCCATGCTCTATGCAAGCCATTGATGTCCAACCATGTCATGGAAATTGTGTAAACAGTACGTGATCTGGAAAAAACAAATGACCTACAATGCTATATATATTATTATATTTATATATATATATATATATATATATATATATTATTTATATATTATATATTTATTAGTATTTTTATATATATTATATATTATATATATATTAATATATATATACCTATTAAACTGGAAGATTTTCCCCAAGACAATTATTCAAACTGTAGGGTAAATCAGACACTTGCTTTAACTGGAAAAGGAGATGCTCTGCTTATTACCATCAGATGCTTCAGGTCTATTGACATCATCAGAAAACCCTGGTCAAGTGATCTCAGGGGAACTATTGATTAGCTGAGTCAGATTTTAGATCTGATCACCCTTGTTCCCCCAAAATTAATCTGGCGCCACAGCTGTCTGGTTGCACTTTTACCTGCAAAAAAACAAACACCCAAGTCAAGACTGTATCTGTGCTGATCAAAATACATTAATCTTTCTGTAAATATCTGATTGCCAAAAAATATGGTGCATGTGTCATAAGACTGTTACCTCAGCCATAATGTGAATGAAACACCTTTTGCTTTAAATGAAATTCCAGATCTTTGACAGCTGGGCAAAAAGCTTCTGCTTCGTGAAATTCAGTCAACAAAGATGCATGTTATTGACTGTAAGTATAAAAATAATTATTAGTCCTTTACGTAATATAAAATGCTTGTCTAGCTGGTAGGTACCTTGCTCTCATTTACATACAAGCATATTCTCTGTGTATGGCAATTGTAGACTTAATTACAGACATTGTACGTGCCTGTGCAAAATCTTCCCTTTCTCTGGATATTTAGCACACCATGAGGTTAAAAAGGTTTTGAAATGAAACAGAAAAGACAAAAATGTGATAAATCTGCTGTGCTCATTTTCATTTGAATGAAACCCAGATATGCTAATAGGGAACAGGATACTATGAATTTTTATTGTTGTTTTGGCTTGTATTTTAAAATTTCTTTGAAAAATGATCCCTTTGTCTGCTTTCTCTAGTGTGCTGCTACCTAGAATGCTATTTTTCTACTCATCTTAAGAATAATTCACTTATGCAAATAGGCAGTGAGTGCACTATCTAGGCTTTTGCTTAAAGAAGCACATTTAGCCACAGATAAATTATATATTTTGCTTGTTTTAAGGCATATAAATAAAGATATGCAAAGTTTCTGCTCTATATTTAATGGGTTCACTCTTTGGAACCCAATATGCTGAATCAGTGAAGTAAATGCAAAGGAAATTCAATATTTGCAGATATTACTTATGATGAGAGGGTTTTGTTTATATCAAACACTAAATACAATAAAAGGGACATGAAGATTTTCCTGGATCTTAGCCTTAGACCTTCACACACATCGACACAACCTGAGTTTGCTTTATATATCAACAGACCCTCCACATGCACGTACAATTTGTGTGGTACAATTTCTTTATTTGACTGGGCTGTAGGTCTCAAATTAAATAGTTTTGCATTCTTTAATTTAAGTAATCGCTTCATTAAGATGTAGTTGTTGTACTGTAGTTAGGAAATTGTGTTTGACAGTTTTGAACTGGGGAATACCTGGCTCACCAGAAAAATTAAGGGCCCATTTTGCATCCATACTAAAGCAATACATGTCCAGTCTTGAAGTTTAAATTATGTTACATACTGGGATAAAATAAATAATAATGCTCTTATATCTGCAGTATATTATAAGGCTCTTAGCACTAGCTTCTGTTCATATTTTTTTTTTTTTGTAGAAACCATGTCAGTTTGCTTAACCACCATATGACAAATGCCGCCAGGTACTTTAGTTACCCTTTTTCTTGGGTTCTACTTCGTTGTCAGTCAGTTTGATAGGAGGAATAGTGCTGCATATAGTTTAGTGGAACATGAGCATTCAAAGCAAATGTGACCATACCCTAAATAATACTGTTATACACATAAAAGGTCTATGACTGTAATGTTAAATAGTAATAGTTACCAAACATATAAGGATTACTACTAACCATACACATAAACAGTAATTGTATGCAGTATGTAGTATACATATACACATTACAGATATACATATATATATATGTATATACAAACACACACTACAAACTCATATGTTCATATTATATGTACAAATGAGGTATACAAAAATATACATATTCCACACACATACAGCATCTCAAAAAGTGAGTACACCCCTCACATGTTTTTAAATATTTTATTATATCTTCATGAGACTATCCAACGAACACTAATATACCCGGGATAGTGCAAAAAGGAGTTATCACCCATAAACATGTAAAGCAGGGCATAACCCACAAGATAACAAAAATGACACCCAAATAAACGAGGGAACCCATATAAAAATGTACAAAACTTCCCCCTTATTAATACAAGAAATACAATATCACAACACTAAGTTGTACTATCAAAAGCCACACCCTGATAAAACTAATGTAATCAACAACGCACAGCATGGTAACGGTTTCGGACACGGAAGTGGATCCACTGGACCACCGCAAGCGATGGTGTAAGCCACGCCAGTGGATCTCCGTGAATCGTGAAGTAAGGTCCTCCGGTATTCACCAGAGCGCCGCCCAAAACGCGGTGCGACTTGCTTTGTGCTGTGTGTTTACTCGGCGGGAGTTTACCAGGTCGTTCCCCCCTGACGTGACTTGCTTGCGGTGGGCAGGCCGAAGTATAGCGTGGTGCAAAATCTTCAGGCAGGCTCGAGGTCGGGGTCAGGGCAGGCAAGGTCAGGACAGGCAGCTATGGGTTAAGTGGTCGAGGACAGGCAGGCGGTCAGGGCAGCGGCCCGAGAGATACGTGGTCAAAGAGACGGAAGCTCAAGGGTACAGGTACACGTAGATGCAGGACGAGACAATAGGATCGCTTTCGTACAATAGGCACAGGCACTAAAGATCCGGAAGGGAGAGGGTCGAACGCGCCCAGGTGAAATAGAGGCAGTGACCGGCAATTACCCAAACTTTCCGGCGCACTGCCCCTTTAAATCTCACAGATGCCGGCTTGCACGGCGGCGCGCCTTTAGAGCCAGCAGGGACGGCGCGCCGGAACCAGCAGGATACTGCAGGGATGGAGCAGGAGCGCGGATGGCGTAAGTGATTCGGCGCGCTCGGGGGGCTCGAGTGCACCCGCCGCCCGAGACCGGGCGAGCGGCGCGGCACCACTCGTCCCGGGGTCGGGGGCAGAACTGCCGCCGGCGCCACGACAGGAGGGGTTCGGGGCTACCTGGAGCAACAGTACCCCCCCCCTTAGCCCCACCTGTTCTGAGCTCTGGAGAAATCTCTGCAGCAGTTTAGGTCTCAAGATGTTGTCCTCGGCTGCCCACGATATCTCCTCTGGACCAATACTCCCTACCAGTCGATCAGGAAAATACGCCTTCCCTTGATGGTCTTTCACTGTCTAGGATCATCATTGACGCGAAGATGTTTGGAGGCCTCCGCTCAGAAGTTGGAGTGGCTTGATCCTCTGGGAAAAACGGATTCATGGACCCACCGGCTTCAACAAGGAGACCATGGAAGAGTGTGGGAATAGAAGCAGTTGTGGGTGGGAGCGGAGTTTGTAGGTCTAGCCCGGGTGATAGCGGGCGAGTACTTCACATGGTCCTAAGTACCGGGGCCAACCAAATTTGTACGAGGGGATCTTCAGCGGATATATCTGGCAGATAGCTCAGGACTTTGTGCCATGGAGAAAAACACCTGTGGGAGGGTCTTCTATTTCTCTGTCCGCTTGGTACCTTCATACGTGCGGGACGGACATGCTCTGCAGAGACTGCGTGTCTAGTTTCCAAATAGCATCATTATCTTGGGCGAAAGTTGTGCCGCTGCGGCACTTATGTGTGGAGACAATGGTAATCGGAGGGCGGGGATGCTGGCCATAGCGATTCGAAAAAATGGCGGAGTTACCAGGTGGATTCCTGTACTCCAGGGAGTTAGAGGAAAGAGATATCTCTGCCCCAAAGGAAGCTAGCTGGCCCAGTTCATCCTGTCGAGCCGAGACGCAAAAGTGGCGTAAAGTGCCTCCAGAATTGATTGATCCTCTCCATACTTGGGGCCCCCCCCCCCCCGCCCCCCTCTCCCTCCACCGTTCGTCTGCGGGGGTAGGCGGAGAGAAATCGAGGTTCACCTGCAATCCGAGAGCAGAGGGCCCGCCAGAACCTCGACACAAAATTGGTCCCCCCGATCCGAGACAATGTGCTGGCGGAAGCCCGTGTAGGCTGAAGATGTGGAGAAAGAGATTGGTTGCCAACTGGGGGGCCAGATGGGTAGTCCCTGGCAACGGAATGAAGTGCGCCTCTTCGAAAAACGGCCGCGACCACCCAGCAATGGACCGTGTTGCCGAAAGAGGGAGGCAGATCAGTGACGCAAATCCATTGCCACATGTGTCCAAGGGGCCCTTGGGATGCGCAGCGAGCTGGAGCAATCCCCGGGGGTCTGTGGCGAGGAGTCTTGTTACGAGCAACAAGTAACGCAAGACTCACGAATTCCTTGATGTCCCTTTGCCTGGTTTCTGGCCACCAGTAGTAACGCGAGATTAGGAGGAAGGATTTGCGTGCTTCATGGGTGCCGGCCAACAAGAGAACAGTGTCACCATTTACAACAATTCTTCCTGCGGAGCGCAGGAAGGAGATAGGTTTGTCCACTTGGAGGAACTCCTTACGCAGAAACAAACCTGGAGCACCGAGATCAAGGCGTTCAGGGGAAATTCATATGCTGGGGCGTGCCTCATCACCCAACACATCGGGACGACACGGGAGAGCGCATCGGCCCGGATGTTATTCTCTGCTGGCCGTAAATGTATCTGGAATTGAAAGTGCGTGAGATGAAACAGGGCGGATTCCACCTGGCTTGACGTGGGTTGAGGCGTTGGGCGATTGAAAGGTATTGAAGATTTTTGTGGTCGGAGAAATACTGGTGATGGGGTATGTGAGCACCCTCCAGGAGATATACGCACTCCTCTATGAGCCAAGCTTGATCGCCAGCAACTCCCGGTCTCCGATGGTTGTTAACGTTCTCTCCGCAGGGGAGAACAGGTCTTGGAGAAGAAAGCACAGGTGACCATCTTGCGCCTTTAGATCCCGTTCTGCATAAGAATTGCGCCAGCCCCGACCGAGGTAGGCGTCCACGCTCAGAAAGAATGTTTCTCGGAATCCGGTCTGGTCAGGATGGGCGCCGTGGGGCGAAGGGCTGCCTTAAGTTGAGCAAACGATTTTTCGGCCGCTGGCGGCTACTGCTAGGATTGGAGTTATCTTCTTGGTAAGTTTGCAATGGATAGGTGCCACTCCAAGTAGAATAATGCAGGATAAACTGACGGTAATAGTTCGAGAACCTAGGAGCGCTGTTATAGCTCGTAGGCCCACCGGGCGGGGCCACTGCAAGACATGCCGAACAGCTTGGCAGGATCCATCTGTAACCCGCGCGGTCAGAAGATGACGTAACCAAGAAACGGGAGGCTGGTGGTGGAAGAGACATTATCTCCCACTTAGCGTAGGAGGTGGTTGGCTACGTAAAACCGCTCCCTTTCCCCTTCTCTTTCTTACCCTTCTTTCCCCCCCCCTCCCCTTCCTCCTTCCCCCTTCTCCCCTCTCCCCTTGTCTCATACCTAGCGCGACTGATGGTGTGTCGATGTGAGTCCGTGAGTATGTAAGCTTGTTAGCAGACCTCCACCCCAAGACGTAATGTCGTGTCCTCTGTGTAGACACCGTCGATACCACAGACGTGTCGTGTACACGGTAGCTATCCATGCGTGGCTTAGTGATGGTGATATCCCGTTCAACAAATATGTGTGCCTAACGATCGCTGGCGTGTTGCCCACACAACCGCTCCATGCGGGCATGTCGGTATCGTATGTTCAGTATGTGCGTGTCTGATGCCACGTGTGTGTGAGTGTAGGAGCAGTTCTCGTGCTATCTGTTGTCATCCTTCACTGTAATGCGCGTGTAGAGGTTGTGTAGGCCCCTCGCAGCTGCTAATTTGTGTACGTAAATTCTGACCCCGCGAAGCCACGGTTACTCGAACAGTATGCCGTGATCTAGCGGCAAGGAAAGCGGTCTTATTTTACCGTGATCTTGTTAAGGACCCCGAGAGGCGATACACGGCCGTAATGAACCAGATGCTTTTTTGTTGTCACGAAGGAATAATCCTGCCCCCGCTGGGGAGGAGGACTTGCGTATTAAGACCTTCTTGCTGTTTCTCCCGATTATAGTCGACATCTGTGCCGCGCTACCGTCTGCTCCCATGGCTCATTTGCATCTGTCCCCTTCCTCCTATCTCTGTGCCCCCTGCTAATCAAACGCACTGCTCTCGTTCCCCGGGTTCTTGGTACCGAGAGGGGGTAAAAAGCCCTGCCCCTAGGAGGAACTGGCTCCCGGCAGTAGATCGTATAGGGCAGTCATAGGGGCGATGAGGCGGAAGGACCTCGGCTGCTTCTCGAGAAGACGTCCGCATAATCCTGGTATTCCGTAGGCAAATCCTGGACAGAGGCGGAGGATCGGTTTGGAAGGAACGGAGCGACACCGGGCGAGGTGCCACCAGACTAAGAGTTCCGCAGTTAGGTCCCAGCGCTACGACCTCGCCGGTCATCCAATTAAGCGTAGGGGCATTGGCGCTCGCTCAGCACACGGGAGCCCCAACAGGTTCGCAGTAGGAATGGAACCTGAAGGCAATAATAGTGGGGGATCTTCTCTTATGCAAGGCGCCCAAGTTGTGAAGGTCACCGGCTTGGGTCCTGTATCCGGATGGCGTCTCCAAGCAGCTCACTGTGACGGTGGATATCACCAACGGCTTCTCCAGACTAAACCACAGGAGAAGCTGGTAACGGGATACAAGGGCGGCGATGCGCTGTGTAATAGTTGCCGGCCGGTCCGGAGCTACAGGTACGCAGGAGCCTGGAATACATGACCGACGGTCAGTCTCCTGAATCTCCACCGGCATTTGTCAGGCGTTGGAGAAGGCGATGAGTTCTCACATAGGGTGCCTCCCCACACTGCTCGCCTAGGCGCGCAGCCGGCGTTTTTCCGGGCGTTGGGTGGCGAAGCTTTTGACTAGTCTCCTTTCTGATTAAAATGTAGTCTCTGTGACTGGCGCAGTACTGACATAGTTCTGTGCGCGCCGACGGGATAATTCCTGCTCAGTAAATGTGGACTTGATCCACTGCATGGGTTCCTCCTCAGATGGTAAGCGGAAGCGGCAGAGGAGGTCTCTGGAACACGGAGCCACGGCGTGGCAGCACGGCGGGGTCGCGCCAGGTCGCGATCTTGGCGGAGCTCTTCTTGCCTCTCGTAGAAGCGCACGTCAAGCGCGAGTGGCCAGGAGGATTAACTCGCTCAGAGAGGATCGGAACTCTCTTGCGGCACGAAGGAAGTCCGTTGTGCTGCTGGAAAGGCCTTTCTTAGAAAGGTGCGGGCAGGGCGGACATTCATTCCTGGAAGCTCTTGATGCCAGGGTGCGCAAACTGCATCTGCGTTATCTCCGACTGAATTTCACTGGCGTTTGTTCAAGAGTGCCGTCTCGCGGAAGAGGCTCGAGCTGGTTCCTCGCAAGACACTTGCGGAATTCAGCGTGTAGGAAGGCTGCAGATCCGCAGTAACAGGGACGCTCCTGTCCCTTAGATGGCTAGACCAGGGCCGGGCCTTCCCGGAAT
Organism: Phyllomedusa bahiana; assembly: GCA_025379985.1. Lineage (NCBI taxonomy): Eukaryota > Metazoa > Chordata > Amphibia > Anura > Hylidae > Phyllomedusa > Phyllomedusa bahiana. Next base: position 4,724 of record JAODAL010047989.1, on the reverse strand, counting down.
AACAGGCTGACCTCAACGCCAACCTTGGATCGTTCTGACAAGCAATTTGTCCCCATGAACTCGATTGTGCATGGTGCACTGGATTGAGGAAACCCCTGCAGAGCTTGGGATGACCGTCAAATTTGGCAGGCAGCGCGACAAACGGAGCATGGGTCCCAACGGAGCCAGTGGGAAGCCGCCGGAGCGGGATGCGGCCACAGACGGAGGTGGAGGGAGTTGCTGCTGGGCGGTGTCGAGTTGCTGCACCAAGGCGGTCAACTGTTCCCAGCGGTTGTCTCTGCTGGGCCGAGTTGGTTTTCTGAGACTGTCGGGTCACACGCGGGAGAAAGATCCGCTCACACTGGGCAGCGGGTGTTTGGCGGGAGCCATGGCCGATTCCTTACTGTAAACGGTTCCGGTGTGTGACCGGAAGTGGAATCCACTGGGACCACCGCGCATAAGTTGCGATGGTGTAAGCCACGCCAGGGATAACGGAACTCTAAGTAGGTCCCGGTATTCACCAGAGCCCGCCGCAAAGCGGGAGGGACTTCTGCGGCGGGAGTCTACCAGGTCGTCCCCCCTGACGGGACACTTGCTTGCGGTGGCAGCTCCGAAGTATAGCGTGGTGCTTAAATGTCAGCGAGGCTCGCTAGGCGGGTCAGGCAGGAGGTCAGGACAGGCAGCTTTGGTTCCGTGGTCGAGGACAGCTGGCAGGGCGGTAAGGGCAGGCGGCAGAGTATACGTGGTCAAGAGACGGAAGCAAGGGTAGGGTAAACGGGTTTTTAGGATCAGGACGAGAAAATAGGAACGCTTTCACAATAGGTCCAGGGCACTAAAGATCGGCCAAGGAGCGGGCGGAAGCTCCCAGGTGAAACTGAGAGGCAGTGCCGGCAAATTAACCAATTACGGCGCACTGCCCCTCTTTAAATCTCACAGAGCGGCGCGCGCGGCCTTAGAGCACAGGGAAGCGGCGCCGGACAGCAGGAGACTGCAGGGAGACAGGAGCGCTCGGTGGGTAAGTGATGGCGCGCCGGGGGGCGAAGTGCACCCGCCGCCCGGAACCCGGGCAGCACGCGGCACCCCTCCCGGGGCCGGGGGCAGCACTGCGTCGGCGCCCGCAGGGGGGATCGCGGGCGCCGGACGCACAACAACAGAGGTCTAGGGTAACGTAAAAATTTTAAGACTCAGAATACATAAATTCAGCAAGCCACCAACTTCTGGGATAGTATACAAAAAGAAAAAATTAATGATAATGTCCATGGATCCATAGTACTACAATCCCGTGAGGAGGTGTCCATGAAAGGGATGTGTTTAAACCCGTGCAGCTAGACCTCGTGCCCCCCCCGAGGGTTTCGGATGCTTCTTCAAGGGGAATGTTTGATTACATTGTTTTATCTGGCTTTTTTTAGTACAACTTTGTTTGTGTTGTGATATTGTATTTTTGATTTAAGTTTTGAATTTTTTTTGGGGTTTCCCCTCGTTTTTTGGTTTATATCTTTATGAGACAACACTGAAGATATTTACAATTTTTACCTTAAGATAAACAAAAAGCCTAATTGTTATCTTTTCCCAAATTTTCCCCTTATTAAAATTCTAAAAAAAAAACATTTGTTTTAGTACTCAAAAAAACCAACTCCCCCTCTGTGAAAGGGCTACCTCCCCCTTACCCTAAATTCAATTTATCACTATCTCAGTAACTGCCCCTATTTTTAAAAGGGGTTTTTCGTTTGAAGGTTTCGTAGATTGAGCTAATAATATCAGTTTCAGTTTCAAATCCAGGGGTGAGTCTCTCTTTCCTGTAGGCGTATATCTCTTGCCAGGAGGGATGTCTCCCCTCACTGAAGAGCTGTGGCATCATCATTCTGTGTATGCAGTGGAAGGGGAAGGATGTCTGGAGGATAGCTCTGCAGCCTCCTGCATGCTTCTTATGTCTGCAGAGCCTTCAGCTTCAGGCTCCACAAGCTCCTTGTAACACCCTCATTGCTATAAACCGTTATACACACAGTCTGAACTGATGAAACAAATGTGAGAAATGCACATGCCCCTCCCTCCCCCTCTGTTATCAGGCAGGAGGTAGAGCAGACTGTATAAGGCTGTGTTATATGGGTGATGGGAACAGGCTGTATAAAGCTGTGTTATATGAGTATAAAAATAACTCCACACACAGCCATCAATATCTAAAATGCAGGCAATAAAAGTAAGTACACCCCAGTTTAAATGGACAAATTATGCCCACAGTGTCAATATTTTGTGTGGCCACCATTATTTTTACAGCACTGCATAACTCTCTTGGGCATGAAGTTCACTAAAGCTTCACAGGTTGCCACTGGAATTCTCCTCCACTCCTCCATGATGACATCACAGAGCTGCTGGATAATACAGACCCTGTGCATCTTCAGCTTCTGATTGAGGATACCCCACAGATGCTAAATAGGATTTAGGTCTGGAGACATGCTTGTCCAGTCCAGCGTCCTTATCCTAATTTTCTTTGGCAAGGCAGTGGTCATCTTGAAAGTGTGTTTTGGGTCATTATGATGTTGGAATACTGCCCTGTGACACATTTTCTGAAGGGAGGGGATCATGTATGTCACAGTACATGTTTTCATTCATACTTTTCTCAATGAACTGTAGCTCCTCACAGCTGGCAGCACTCATGCAGCCCCAAACTATGACACTCCTACCAACATGCTTGACTGTAGGCACAAGACACTTGTCTTTGTACTCCTCACCTGGTTGCCACCACACACGCTTGAGACCATCTGAACCAAATAAGTTTATTTTGTTCTCGTCATACCACATGACACAGTTCCAATAATCCAGGTCCTCAGTCTACTTGTCTTCAACAAACTGTTTGTGGGCTTCCTTGTGCATCATTTTTAGAGGAGGCTTACTTCTGGGACGAAGCCATGCAGACCAATTTGATGCAGTGTACGGCATATGGTCTGAGCACTTACAGCTTTAACTCTGCAGCAATGATGTCAGCACTCATACATCTATTTTGAAACAACAATCTCTGGATATGACGCTGAGCACGTGCACTTAACTTCTTTGGTCAACCATGGATAGACCTGTTCTGTGTGGAACCTGTCTTGTTAAATCGATGTATGGTCTTGACCACCATGCTGCAATCAGTTTCAGGCTGTTGGCAATCTTCTTTTAGCCTAGGCCATCCTTATTTAGAGTAACAAATCTTTTTTTAGATCCTCAGAGTTTTTTGCCATAAAGTGCCATGTTGAATTTCCAGTGACTGGTATAAGATATAAAGGTACAAAACTAACAGTTTACATGACACTGGGGAGGGAATATGGTAAATTGGGCCCAATTTGTCTGTTTTCACTTAGCAGTGTACTCACTTTTGTTGTCAGTGGTTTAGACATTGATGGCTGTGTGTTGAGTTATTTTGAGGGCACACCAAATTTACATTATTTTATAAGCTGTACACTGATTACATTACAATGTATCAAATTGTCATATCTTCAGTGTTGTCCCATGAAAAGATATTAAAATATTTACAAAAATGTGAGGGGTGTACTCACTTTTGTGAGATTCTGTATATACATTCCACACATACATGCATTCACATTCATTCACATGCATTACTTTTATAAACACCTAAATATACACAAACATTACATACATATTAAACACATACATTTACACAAACAAACACACATTGGGTCCACCCTATACTGTAGCTATTGAACTTGGCTGCACATACTGCATATGTAACTCTTGCACAAAGTCTCTTGCTTTCTGACTCTCTTTCTCTACCTTTGTCTCCGAAAAAAACAGCCCAAGGACTGCCATGCCTATTAGCCCATCATGCCCAGGAGTCCCTGAGGGATTCTCCTACTCTCCTATGGGTCAGTCCAAGCCTGTCTGGTGACTGGTTCTAATGTCGGCTTCAAATGAGGTTGTCTTCTGCTAGAGCTTTGGGGCCCTGAAATATTAGGAGTACATATTTTTGTGAAAGCTTGGGCCCACTTGAGAATCCTTTGCTACTTTGGTGGGCCAGTCAGATCCTACATATATATACATACTGTATACGCCCATTGCACGCACATATTACTTAATACATTATCTATTCTCTAAATAGGTCATCATTTTTTATTGCGTGATAACCACTTTAATATAGTCCATGGTTTATCAATTTTTATTGCACACCAGTCAGAGATACAGAGTAGTTTTCTATACAAGTGGCTAAAAAACTATTGAACTATTTTACCTATAAGTGTGCATAAACATAAATTTACTGTATTGTACAGTATCATATACAGCAGTATATATAGTATAGTTTAATATTTATGCTGTATGGAGACTTTACAACACACTATACTAGTATATTGACCCTTACAATCCTGATCACAGCTAGGCTCAGATATAGCAAATGACAAAGATTAGATAAGCTCATTTTCATAATCATCTACAATAAATATTTTCACTTGTCAAATTAGTCAAAAAGTCAATTTAAAAGGAAATGCAGTGAAAGTAATCTACTGAAATGTAATACATTGTGATTTCAGAATACCACTAATTTCCAGAATCAGAACACTTTGTAGAGCTCATGAATGCTATTGGTGGTACTCAGAGAGTTCTTTGATATTATATTAAGAATTTGTTTGCTCCGAGATTTTAGATTTTAACATGTGACTTTCTCTCATGTAGCTAATATATCAGAAGGTCAATACATTTTCCTATTTCAGGAGTAGACTGTGCAACTCTTATATTAAAGGGGTTATCCCCCT
>JAODAL010047988.1:0-29393 GCA_025379985.1 Phyllomedusa bahiana | reverse complement strand
CAAAAAAAAAAAATTTTGTATTTTGAGTTCCGCCCATCAAAATGTTGGTTGGCTGTTCGCAAAAAAAACTCCGAAACGGAAATTTTTACAAGAAAAAAATTGGATAGGTTGGATCGATGGCACCGAAAATATACCAAGAAAACATGCACAAGGAGATGGCCTGTTCATGCATTTGACAAAATGCCTTAGGACTTTGCGGGTATAAATGCATGGATAATATTCAAGGAGATTACCCACCAAAAAATGTCACGCAAGGCATTTTTGAAAACGCTTGTGAGAGAGTTGAGTGGTCCTTATGTCACAGATAGGGAAAAGGGTTCCACGTCCCAAGTTTTTACATGCTCAGAAGTGATGGTTCAAACAAAATTTTGCCAGATCAAAGAAAAGTGCAAGAAAAATAGATCTGTCGGCAATTGTAAGACTTGTGGTAAGTCTTTGTGTGGGCAATGTACTGCCATAAATCAAAGGCAATGCCTAAAATGCAAAACACAAAATGTTTAGAAGGTGAATTCTGCGCCATATTTTCATTTTTATGCTCCTCCACCTACATTTTCTCTGCTTTTTGTTCTTCAGTTGTTGTTTATATGTGTGCACTTGAATAAAAAAATGTTTGAAAAACGTCTATTATAATTATTGTTATTTTCTGTAGAAAAATAAGAAAAGCAGAAAAAAAACAATCAAAAGCATTACTGTTGGATCTCACAATAATAATACATTACAAAAAATTTTAATTATTAATAAATAACCACAAATAAACTCTAAAAATAAACGAAAACAAACAGAAGTCAAAATGACTCCTTTCAGTAGTTCTAGGCGGGGTCACGAGTCCAGTAGTCCTAGTGTTAAGTTTTCGTATGGTACTGCTGACGTATTTCATGTTACATGCTGTACATTCGATAACATATATTACATGGTGGCTATCGCAGTTTAGGAATTGTTGAATAGTGTAACTATTTACTTCATTAGTGTCACTAAATGACTTCATTTTTTTACACAATTTACACATATTACAGCGTATTCCACCACACGCAAAATAGCCTTTTAAGGAGAGCCATGTTTTATATGTATTCTCGACTGGAAGTGCACTAGGGGAAATTGTATCTCCTATTGTTTTGCCTCTCTTGGGTACACACATGACTCCATTATCCAATATTTTACTTAGAGTAGAATCCTGTCGTAAGATATTTATGTTTTTGTAAAAGATAGATTTAATTTCTTTAAAATTTCTACTGTAACCCGTTGAAAAAGTAAGTTTACATTGAATAGCTTTATCAATTCCATGTGATTTAATGTTGTTATCATTTAACAGTTGTAATTGTGATCTTGTCTTAATTTTATTCTTCGCTTTATTGAGGCTGTTGTTAGTATAACCCCTTTGGGACAATCTCCGATCTATTTCTTTTTCCACTTTCAGATAATCGGTCTCTAAAGTACAGGTACGTTTCGCCCTGACATATTCACCATATGGTATAGCCGCTATGGTTTTAGGTGAATGGCAACTATTAGCCCTCAATATCGAGTTACCTGCGCCTGATTTACGATATTGTGTGGTAATTACCTTGCCCATATGTAAATCTCCTTTTAATAATATGTCCAAAAATGATAGGCTTTCCTTATTCCATACGCATGTGAACTGGAGGTTAAACGGGTTGGAATTAATATATTCCAAAAATGGTTGTATGAGCGCTACATCACGACCCCATATTAACAAGAGGTCGTCGATGTAGCGCCCATACCACAATATACAGTCCAAATATGGATTATTACAATTTTAAATGACTTGGTGCTCCCACCACGCCATAAGCAAATTGGCCAGCGAAGGTGACGAAGTAGCCCCCATCGGGGCTCCCACAAGTTGCTAATATTAGTCATTTAGGAATTTAAAGTAGTTGTTTTTTAGTAGATTATCTATGGCCATCAATATAAATTCCTGCAATTCCTCATGGTAACCACTATGATTCCTCAAAAAGAAAGACACTGCCGTGATTACAAAATCATGTGGCAAGCTAGAATATAAGCTTACCACGTCACAGCCAATCCAAGTATGTTCACTAGTCCATTTTCTATCCACCATTGCTTTAAGGACCTCTTTTGAGTCTTTTATATAGCCTGGTCTACTTTGTACCAATGGTTGTAGATGTTTATCAACCCAGGTACTCAAACGCTCACTTAGAGATCCAATGCCTGATATTATAGGGCGGAGGCTGGGTGGAAATGTGCCTTTATGGATTTTTGGGGCCCCATGGAATATAGGTGTAATTGGGTCATGTACCATAAGGTATTGCTTTTGTTTCAAGGTTATGGCCCCCAACCTGGTTCCCTCATCCAATAATTTCTCCAACTTATGTTTCAGTTGTTCAGTAGAATTGCTGTTTTAAGATTTACGTGGATGCTGCGTCAATGAACAAAGCTGGGTGCGCAAAAGTCAAAAAACACGTATCTGTTATGTTTTCGTATAATACACGGTATTTTTTGCACCTTTCAATTCACCTGTGGTGACTATAGAATTGCTGTTTTAAGATTTATGTGGATGCTGCGTCAATGAACAAAGCTGGGTGCGCAAAAGTCAAAAAACACGTATCTGTTATGTTTTCGTATGATACACGGTATTTTTGGCAACAAACAACCTGTGCTGACTACAAGATTGCTGGATTGTAATTTAACTGCAAGGTGGATATATCAACACAGGTGGAATGGGTAAAATTGAAAATGAACACCTATCTGAAATGTATACTGATAATAAAAGTGGAGTTTTTCACCTAACAAAGAGACCTGCAGTTACTAGAAATGATGTGTATCCAATATAAGTTCAGGCTGCCCAATATCCAGGAAATATTTCAATAGCAAACTGTTAATAATAAAGATATTGCAGTGCAATGTCTACACTAAGTCTTGGTGAACTTTATCCAGTGTTCTTTATAGATAGAGCTTGTCTGTGTTCGCCCGCGGGCCCCCCTCCCCCGCTCCCTCCGTGACTTTACAGCGGTAGATGCTGCTTTAAAATTCTCTAGCTAACTACATAAAATCTTCAAATCTCTAATCTAACTAAATTGGAAGGATCACAGCTAATAGTAGAGGTTTCTCTGTGCAGAAATAGACTAATTTCGCTGAGCTGTTTGGCCACAGGCAGAGCGCACGTCCTATTCCTATGAGACGCTGAGAGACACTAAGGCTGAACAGGAAACGCTGTTCTATGTAATACGAGGTCATGTGATTTTTCCAGCCAATCGCAACCATACACATCCCAGTCATGACATCGCACACACATCTCACCCTGCTCTATTCTGTAATCTGATTTGCTGGCCGCCAAAATTACAGGAAGTGCCGAAAATGGCGCGATCTTAATAGATGATGCACAGATTTTAACCTTAATTATCGCATGATCTGAAAGTTTCGATCACCATAAAAACCTTGCCGATTTCAACTTTGTCGATAAAAATCGCTCAACACTAATTATTAGGTACTAGTAGTTTTTTTCTTTCTTTGTTATTTAAATTTACTATTTTTTGTTTCATTTTTATGGTATTTCTTGCTTATGTATTTGGGGCTTATTTTAGTATTTTTTTTGTCTTTTGTCAGTTTTCCTTTTGTCTGTTCTCTTGTTTCATATTAATACTCAGTTGTATTGTCAGTTGTCTTATATATTACATTCTTGTAGCAATGTATACATAGGTCATATATATGGCAATTTTGGCTAGTTTAAATTATTCAACAGAATTGTATCTCTATATGATTGCATTTGCCTATGTCTTGTTGATATCTGTAGCTTACTTACAATTTACCTATTGTAAGCGACCAGCAGGGAAAGTAGTGGATGGAAGATATGTCCTTAGTAGGATGCTGCAAATAGTAGGGAAGTTCCAGGGATGTCAGAGAGGCCGATCCATTGGTACATCCCGGCCTTTTCAAATGTCTGAGTGGCATCAGGAGAACTGCACTAGTGGGGCCACCAAGGAACTGGACCTTGGTGGGGGAAAAGACAGCAGTCTAGTTAAGTAACCATAGGTTACTTAGGATTTAGTATTGTAGTATAGCTGCTATGCAGCTTTAATTGGGCTGTCTTTTTTTCTGAACGACTGTAGCGTGGGTGGGAGGCCGTTCACCCCTCGGGTCCAGGCTTTACCAGTGTTCCTGGGCCTTTAAAGCCTGTGCAGGAGGAGACCAGGTGAGAGAGTCAACCTGATGCTAAACAGTGTTTGGAAGCCCTTTTTTCTCCAGAGGGTGCTGAGCAGGAAAGAGGAGCATGCTACTGTCCACCAAACCAGACCAGGGGTCTGCTACACAGGGACTTCACCAGCCACAAGGTGGAGTACCCATTTGTTCCTTTTGATGCTGGACTTAACCTTTGTTTTGATGCATGTTAAACGACTTAGGTAAGCCAACTGCACAAGACTTTCTGTTATTTTTGCTGTTTGTTTTGCCGGTGAAAATAAAACCCTGTATTTTTGTTGCAACCTACCCGCTTGTGCCTGCCTCTGTGACCGCTAATCCTCACACTATTATGTATACTATCGGTGTTAGTCAACCTATGTACAAGTAACATATCTTTGATACATGTATCATTGTTGCGAATGATTATTTGTTTGTGGCTGTCTAGGTAAGATCATGAATGCGCCGTGTTCGTTCTGAACCTGTTGTACCATTACGGCGCATGATTGGAAGCACTTTCTTTTTGCCAGTACTTGTTACTATTAACAATTTGTGCATGACTGGAAGTATGCCGCATGTTCCTGATCTCCATGACTCGATATGATCTCCTTTACCGTTTCTGGCAAGCTGATCTTTATTATCATGCTAATTAGATCGTTTGTGTTTTATGCCAGCTGATGTGTTTTATGCTATTTATTTTTGCACTTGAGAACAGTTCATTGTCACTATGAATAAGGGCGGTTAACTTGTGCCCGAAATGCGTAAGCAAGGAAACTTGTCTTTTCTCCGTTGTGTCCTCGAGGACACTGCTAAAATTGTGAGTGTAGCTTTAATTGATTTTTTCAATGTCTTCAATAAATCATGTGTTTTTAAAGATTTGGATTTTTCAAGTGCTGAATACTCTTTTGTCTGGACAATGGGGTAAAAGCATTAAAATAATACACAAGGTTATAAATCATAAATTAATTACAAGGAAAACATCTATTAACCATAGCATATAACACCTTTACAAAACACACCCTGGGAAAAACATAGTAATCAACAAAGAAGTGCAAACAATTATATAACAACCTGTGAAACAAACAACAACAATAATTTCATGTATGGAGATCTATAACTATAACTGCCAATCTGGACCAAGTTCCTTCTGGACTGCCTTGAGAGTTTCCTTCTTTCTTCCAGTCCTCTTCTTCAAAGGCCCACTCCTCCTTCAAGAGTGCTCTCCCCAGAGTCCTCCTAAGAGTGCTCCCCCAGTCATCCAACTCTGGATATTTCTATCATTTTTCTTCCTCCGATCTCAATTTCCCCACCATTGAGGAGGAACAATCTTTCTCCTTTGATCAATTTTTGGGCAATAAACACTTCGGTGTTTATTGTGTGCTCGTCCTGATAATCCTCCTGTGATTAGTCTTGGGGCGCTTACACTTTGTGTCTCCCACACACTCTAATAGATTGTAAGCACTTGGGAGCAGGGCCCTCACACCTCGTGTTTCATCTGTAAGTAGCTTTTTACTGTGTAATGTTTGTTTTCCTTGTCTGTACTTATACCTTCTAAATTGTAAAGTGCTGCGGAATATTTTGGCGCTTTATAAATAAAGATTATTTTTATTATTCATAACTCTTAGCTTTTTTCAAAGATGGAACCGATGCCCGAGATAATGGGTCTGAGTGGTGGGGGGAATTTCTCCTTATGGACTTTTGGGAAAGCATGAAAAATTGGTATAATGGGAAATTTTACTATCATGCTATCTCACAATTTTTCACTAAAGATGCCTAACGTTGTCCCTTCGTATAAGATTTTTAACAGTTGTTCAGAAAAATTTTTGGGTGGGTCCTCACAAAGCTTAGGATATACTGTACTATCTTGTAACATAGTATTAATTTCTCTAACATAGAGACTACTATCCAGAACTACTATAAATCCCCCTTATCCAAATTATGCATAGTTAAATATGGGTTATTCTTCAGTTCGGTAAGAGATAGTCTTTCTATTCTAGTAAGATTGGACATATTTTGTGTAGATTGGATATGAAGATCTCTCAATTCGCATTCCACCACATTTTGAAATTCATCCATAATAGGGACTCGTGAATGAACAAGATAAAAATCTGCATTCTTTATAGGTTTCATACAAACATCCTTTTCTTGTATTTCAGTACACTGTACATTTTCCAGTTCTAAATTGTTCAAAATAGTAATTGATAGTTGTTCAGCAAAATTCAAATCCAAATCAGAACTAGAGATTTGAGAGTCTTTATTGTGTAGAATGCTTTCTGTGGATTGTGACAAATTGTTCTTTTCACAGTCAGTAAACATATAAATTTGCTGACATCCTTGATGGTGTCATATAGGTTGCATGAGATCCACGAGATTGTTATGGAAAGGCTCTTAAAGACCCTTCTTAACCTTGTTGCGTGGTTTCCAAATTAATCAATAATCCATAATTAAGACTAGAGATGGGCGAATTCTCAATATTCGGTGTTCGGTCACACACTTCGCCGAATTTCTTCACGACAATATTCTTTTCGGTCCCGAATTACTTCGGCATGAATCACTCGTTAAAAAACAGTATTTCCAGGCTGCCCAGAGCCAGCAGGGTGCTGTTAGATCGTTGTTGCCATGCTTTAAATAGCAGAGGGAGCGTGGGTTTGGTAATTCTTACAATGTTGTGTTTAGTATGACCGAACATGACTGCGCCGCTCTTTAGAAGTCGCTTCACTATAAAATGCCTGGGCACTTTATGGGCGGCAAAACTGACCAAAAAAACTGAAGCAGGAATCGTAGCCTGATAAGTTCATGGCAGCACAAAGCTGGAAAAAAAAACAAACTGAGAGCTCAGGGTGGCTCAACATTAAGGACAGAGTGTGGAGGTGACGGCGGCCCAGCCACAGCAGAATAGGTCAGACAGTGGCACAAGCATTCTGGATAGTGGCAAAACTGTACCACAGGCGCAGAGCAGGTGGCACAATGACTCAGTGTGGAGCGTCCCGGTGCATGCCAGCATGAGGTCAGGCTATTGGACAATGTCAAATTCTGGAGCAGGCAAAAAAGGAATAGGCCAAAGAGTGGTACAATGACAGCAGTGTGGTGGGCACGGCAGGAGCAAAGCAGCTGCATTAAGGTCGACAGTGGCAACCACAACTGACACATTGGTGGAGGGCACCGGCCGGCAGCATCCACATCAGGCGCATGAGGGTCAGACAGTGGGCAACAATGAAAATTCTGGGAGGTGCAAAAACAGGAGGTAGGCCACAGTGTGGAGGCGCAAGGCCAGCAGCCCTCCGGCGAGCAGCTTGAGGTCGACAGTGGCTCAATGACACGTGTGGAGGGCTCGACAGGTCCAGTCACAGCAAGAAGCATGAGGTCAGTGGTGGCCACAATGACCATCTCTGCAGGGTGGCAAAATTGTATTAGGCCACAGAGCGGACACAATGTCTGAGAGCGGGAGGTCACGGCACGACGGCAAGCAGCATGAGGTCAGACAGTGGCACAATGACAAAGAGAGTGGAGGTGATGACAGGAGCAACAGCATGAGGTCAGAGAGTGCACAATGAACATTCTGGAGCGGTGCCAAAACAGTAACAGGCCGCCAGCAGAGTGGCACAATGACAAAGTGTGGATGTCACCGGCCAACAGCAACAGCAGCAGCAGCATGAGAACTCTAGGGGTGGCCATTGACAGAGTGTTGAGGTGGGTGGCAATACCAGTCCTGGTAAAGACGGTTGGTAGGCAGATGGAGAAAAATATCAGCAGATGTGTGGCATCATGGGGGTGGGCTGGCATCAGAATAGTGGCTGAGGCAGTGTTAGTTTGAACCCCGGACTGACGCTCCTAAGGCATTGGGTGTGGAAATCCTGGCCGGATCCAAGCATGATTCATATTGAGAAAGGTCAGTCGTTCTACATTTTCCCCCGTGGGACAAGCGGGTTCTCCTTGGGGTAAACGATGGCCCCCGCCGCATGAACAACCCAGCTCTGATGCCACACTACTGGCCGGGCAGACAGCTTCTCCACTGCAAACTCGGCAAAGTTGCGGCCACTCATCCAGTTTGGTCTGCCAGTAGTCCAGGGATCTTATAACTGGGGGGTGGCGAGTGCTGTCCAAGTAGGCCAAACCTGTTGGTTCAGGGAATGCTCCATTGTCCTGCTTGCTCTGCTTATTACTGCTGAGTGACTGCCCTCCTCCACTAGGCGGGTGAAAGGAAGCTGTCATAGTGACTCAAGACTCTAGGTTACTGCTGATGGAGCAGGTATGATCCTACCCCCCCAACCCTTCCCCCAGCAGCCGCGGCAGTAGTACGTGAGCGCTGAGGAACCCCCCGGTCAGACCGTCAGAGGAGGGGGACGATGCCACACATAGGCCAAGCGGCCAATGATTATCGGAGGATTTCCCTATAGTAGTGATGTTTGTCTTCCCTCTCACATAGCTGGGAAAAAGGCTCCCATTTTGGACCCGGGGTTAGGAGGGTCCAATAGGGTGGAGAGACAGAAGTCATCCTCTGCCGGAATGCTGACTATTCGGCTGTCAATAGGCCAGGCATATAAGCATGCTGCGGGACTTCCTGCACAAGTGAACTCGAGGGCTCCCATGCCTCCATTTCCACTGTATACTGCCACAGGTGTTGGGAGTCATCTGCCATCGTCTTCCTCATCTCCATCACCTCCTGCAGCTGCTACTGCTCATCCTATGTTGTCACCTGGGTAGAAATCAACTCATTTCACCTGGACAATGCATTCTGCTCAAATGTCTCACTAATCCCACTCCTCCTCCATTTCAGTCCCCACCGGTACTCTGTGGGCCACGAGATTGTGTCGCCCACATCTCAGTCCCTGCCCAGCACTGATTTTTTCAGCATCTGTTCCAGGAACATGTAAAGCAGTGTCGGGCATTCCCGTTGTTACCATTCCCGTTGTCCTGGCAGACTGACAAATAACGTTGCCATCCTCGGAATGGCCTCAACAAACGGACTGGGTGTCACGCTATGAGCTGCCACTGGCTGGACATCTAAGTTACACAGGGGGCTGTACCTTCTGTCTGCCTGGATCATCAAAAAAATCGTTAATGGCCTTTCTCTGTTCATACAGTCGGTCCAACATGTGCAGGCTGGGAATTCCGGGGTGGAAACATCGACATATCCAGAAGCGGGTTGGGGGAGGCCGTTCTTGCCGCTGCAACTCGAGGAGGGTGTTCCTGGCTTTGTAGAATGGATATAAAGTGCATGCACAGTTTCTGGCCATTTTTCAGAATGTTCTGAAGATCGGTGGAAGACTTTCAGGAACCTTTTTAAACCCAAGATTGAACAAGTGCGCCATGCAGGGCGCATGGACCATCCCTCCCTCGGTCGCAGCCGCGGACACCATGTTCCTCCCATTGTCCGTCACCATGGTTCCCGATTTGGCAGTTGGCGCGGAGAAAGCCACACATCGATTTCTTGCTGCATGACGCGGGAGAGTCACTCACCTGTGTGAACTTCGTTCGCCGATGGCAAGCTAGGTGTATGCAACTGACGTGGGAACCGCTGTGCCCTAAACATGTGGTATCGATGGCAGCAGTACTTGTGGGGGGCGAGGTGAGATTGGTGGTGGTGGGTGGGAGGAGGAGGAGGCGGACATTGGCGCAGGAGCAGCAGTCTTGACAAGTGGAGTGAAAGCGGCGTCTCCTGTCCAAGTTGTTGGGTGTGACTGGGCAGACAGCACATTCACCAGTGGGACGTAAAGGACATGTACTGGCGCCATGACCGTTAGTTACAGCTCCAGACCGTCGCGCTGCCGTGCTACCTTGGAACAAAACGATAAGCTCAAGGACTGACCCACTTTCTCGTTTACAATATTTATGAGGTGCTGGTACTTGCCTTTTTTGGAAAAGGAAAATTACAGCTTGGAACTTCCATCTCGGCTCTGGGCACAAGCCATTTGTTCTATGAGTGGTGCGGAGTCCACAATTTGGAAAAGGAGGGGACTGACGCAGTTACCAACAACTCTGGACAGGAGCACGGTCAGCTTGCTGCACCTTAGGATGTTTTGGACGCATACTGTTGTCTTTTACAATCGCCTCCTGAAAACGACTGCATGGCGCCATGAGTAGCGAGGAGCAGGAGACATTGGAACGGGGAGAGGATGTCAAAGAGAAAACAGCTGCCTTCTGCAGAGGTGGCTGGAGCCTTGAAAGGCTGAAAATTGGATTCGTTGCCCACTGGGCCCGCTGCTGCTGCTCTGCCAGGCCAGGATGGGACAACTCACATATGGAGCCACGTTTTCCCAGGCCACCGGATGGTGACGCTGCATGTGTTGACCAGGGGCCGTTGTGCCAACGTTAGCTGCCCGGCCTCGCTTCACTTTATGACCACAGATTCTTCATATACCCATATTCGGCTTCCTCCGGATGTCTTAGGCCAAAGAACTGCACACGACCACCCGGCAGTAGCTGATTTTACACGCCATCGCTCCGCACTAGTGATACTGGCCGCCGCTGCTCGCTGGAGCCCTGTGCCGCTTCTGTCTTGGACCACCACACTGCGAAAGAGGGTTTTTCTACCCCGTGGCACGCTTGCGCTCCCCGACCTCACACTGGCTCTGCTACCTGCTGACTCAGGCCCAAAAACCCACTTGCTGCGCTGCGGCCGTGCCGACGCGCAAGTGAAGCCCTCTTCTCACTGACGATTGATGAAGCCCCTTCGCTTCACCCGGCTCACCAAGTGCGGTCGGCTACAATCATCATATATTTCGCGTTCATCGTCACTTAATGTCCTATCCGGTCTTGGTAGCGAGGCTGACCTCTCACCCATGACCTCCCATGCACTCTCCACATCTATTTACTTGGCCATACTGCAAAGAAAAAAGGCTGGGGAATATTGGCCCCCATTTCTTCGCTGCCAAGTAGCTGCTGACTGCCTCCTAAAATTGTTCATATCGCTACTATAGTGGCGTGAGCCCAGACACATAGTAGATCTGGCTGTGGAAATGGATGGGACAGATGCGGCTGGAGGACAGGTGAGGGGCCGCCACGCTGACCCGCTCCCGGGCCATGCCAACGCAACTAAGTGTTGTGTCTGAGGTTCCCACCGACTCTTGGACTGGGTGTTGTCAGATGTCATCTGGGAGGAAGAGGATGACCTACATGTAAAACCATCAATCGAACCCTGGGTGGTGATACAACACACGGCCCCGCTAGACTGACAGCGGCAGTTGTGGACCTCACCGTACGTGACCCCCTGCTGCGAGTCCCCTTGCTGTGCTGCGACCTGGGGACCGTTTAAGAAATGTTTGTGGCCACTGCACTCGCAAGTTGGCACAGAGCCTTGCCACCATCTGTCTGACATTACTGTTTGTTCTAAATATGTACAGAACACTGTTCAGGATGAAGCCTATCTGTATATGATAGATATACCACCCTGTTTTTGACTCCAAATGAACCCCAGTAACAAGTTGGGTAAACCCTTGGATAAAATTGCGATCCACCAACATGGCCCAGGAAAATTATACTTGTATGGTGTTTACAAGACACTGTGTGTTTTACTAAATGATAAAAAGCAACAAACTAGGCTTAATTAACCTTGCTTGTGAATTATGCTTACAAGAAAATAGTATATATTTCGGTGTTGAAAAAGAGGTTTTATTTTTGTCAGCACAGCAGCAAAACAAAACACGCTTAATATACCATGGATGTAAAATTGCGCAATAAGAATTGAGCCACCACAAACTAGTAGCTTTGTAGCGTGTTACAATGGTGTATTTTCTACGCCACACAACAAGGAGATAAAATTGTCAATTAACCTTTGCTTGTGAATTAGGCTACCAAAAAAAATATATATTATTTAGGCGTTGAAAAAAGACGGTTTATTTTGTCAGCACACCAGCAAATACAAGTTAATTAACCCCTGGATGTAAATTGCGCAATAGAATTGAGCCACACAAACTAGTAGCTTTGTAGCGTGTTACAATAGTGTATTTTCTACGCCACCAAAAGAGATAAAATTGTAATTAACCCTTTGGCTTGTGAATTAGGCTACAAAAAAATATTTATATTTGACGTTGTGAAAAAGACGGTTTATTTTTGTCAGCACACCAGCAAAAACAAAGCTTAATTAACCCTCTGGATGTAAATTGCGCAATAGAATTGAGCCACCACAAACTATAGCATTTGTAGGCAGTGTAACAATGGCGTATTTTCTACGCCTCACAACAAGAGATAAAATTGTAATGTAACAACCTTTGCTTGTGAATTAGGCTACCAAAAAAAAAAAAATATATATTTTGGCGTTGAAAAAAGACGGTTTTATTTTAGTCAGCAAACCAGCAAAAACAACGCTTAATTACACCTGCGATGTAAATTGCGCAATAGTATTGAGCCACCCAAAAACTAGTGCTTTGTGTAGCGTGTTACAATGGCTATTTTCTTCGCCACACAACAAGAGATAAAATTGTAATTAACCTTTGGCTTGGTGAATTAGGTTACCAAAAAAAAAATATATATATAATTTGGTACTCGTTGAAAAAGACGGTTTATTTTTGTCAGACACCAGCCAAAACACGCTTAATTAACCCCTGGCATGTAGTAAGTTGCGCAATAGAATTGAGGCCAGCCACACAAACCTAGCAGCTTTTGTGTAGCGTGTTGTTACAATGGTGATTTTCTACGCCACTACAAAAAAGAACGATAATAAAATTGTAATTAAACTTTGCTTGTGTATTACGGCTACCAAAAAAAAATATTTATATTGGCGTTGGAAAAAGACGGTTTATTTTTGTCAGCACACCAGCAAAACAACGCTAAATTAACCCCTGGATGTAAATTGGCGCAATAGAACTTGAGCAGCCAAAATGAAGTTGGTTATTTCCGTATTGTAACAAACGCTGTTTTTTTACATGGGAATACAACAGGAACTGGCTTAGATCCACTGGATATTGATCTGTTATGCAGCTGCAGTGGACGCAGATCCAATACCCCCAAAAAATCAGAAAAATAGAACATTCAGAGAAACCAGTCTCTGAGAAAACGCTGAGACACCCCCACAAAAAAATCGCGTGTGTAAAAATCAGTTCTTCAGGGAAAAAGTCGCTATCACCCGCAGCCAGCACCTTCCTGTCAGTACAGCTGAGAGGAGAGTGTGAGCTCCAGCGGCACGCTCGGTCTTATTAGTGCGGTCGGAGGTGACGTCACCAGATCCCGCCGGTGTCTCTGATTGGCGTCATCTCTGCACAAGTCACTGCAAGGCTAATTGCCCTTCCTTCCCCTACCACAGAGTGCTTTGCCCCATGTACCTGCCATGTGCTAGCAGCCATTTTATCAATGAAACAGCACTGTTTCCACCGCGAATCACCCCAAGTTCGATTTCGCTTAACGAATCGAAGTTTTCACTGAAATTCTAAAACGAATTCAACTTCGTTTAGAATCCGATTCGCCCATCTCTAATTAAGGACATATGAATGAAAAAAGAGATGTTGGACACAGTTGTCAATGCAAACTCTTATGGTTTTATTACAAGCAATGCATGAATTTATATAATTCTGTTTAAGACGGATCATATTTTTTAATACATTATTTAAAAGCAATTACGTCATTATAATCATTATGCATGGATTACATATTTCTATTGGTCAAACAACTTAATTAAGCCTCCCCATAATTATCATACCAAAGCCCACCCTCATAATTTTATTGGTTACTGTCAATTACACATACATAACCCTTCATTTTATTAAAATTTGATTGGTGAATACTATAATCCAATCAAACATCTTATTCAATGCTTGCTTCAACGTCATTATAGTTAACCTAGATACAAACTATAGTTAACTATTGTTTAACTACTAAAATTTCCCATAAAATGTCTGCAGACAATCTGTGGTTTCAGTTCCACTCCGAATCAGGCATAAGGCCAAAAAATTATAAATAGTGGAACTGAGCTCAAAATCAGGAACCAAAAAGCAACCAAATAGTTACATAAAAACATTGGGCAGATATTATTATTATTATTATTATTATTTTTAAATTATTATTTTTTATTTTAGAGCGCCATTAAATTCCGGGCGCTGTACATTTAAGGGGGAATTCATACATAAAAATTTGAACAAATACAATGGTGAAAAAAAGTGACTGTAACTGAAACAAGAGGAAAGAGGCCCCTCCCCCGCGGGGGGTTCAATTACAAGGAAAAAGGGGGAGAGACAAAAGGGGTGTTAAGTTAGACAGACAGTGTTAAGTTAGAACATTATTCGCGAGCTGAATGTCAGAAAATTAAACGGGAAAGACGCAGGAAAAAGGGGAAGCGGTCGCAGCCATTTTGACTCCCTCGGAAATTTTTAAAAGCTTAAACCCCCTTTACCGCTGGAGCCTTTTTGGCCTCTCGATAGGCCCCTTTTTTTAAAAATTGTCATGTGTCACTTTATGTGAGAATAAATTTTTTTGAAAATTTTAACCCTATCCATGTGATTCAGAGATTGTTTTCCGGACACATTGTGCTTTAAGATGTAAAAATTTTGGCCAAAAAAAGCTTGTTTATTTGTGAAAAATTCAAATTATCGTGAAAAAGTGAAAAATTTTTCCCAATTTAAAAACTTCAAAAATTTTCTGCATGTAAGACAGATGTTTTCCCACTCAAAATAGTTTATAATTGCATCTCCCAATGCTGCTGTATTTTTGGCATCTTTTTTTTTAAATGTATTTTTTTTTTACGAAATTAGGGGGCTTAGAAAATTTTTAGTAATTTTTAAAATTTTTTTAAGAAAATTTGCGATATAAAATTTTTTTTTGGGACCCGTCCAAATTCTAAAGTGACTTTGATTGACCCGTATGTTAGATACCCCATAAATACCTCTTTAAAAAACTACACCCCCTTTAAAATATTTAAAGCCGCATTTAGGAATTTATTAACCCCTTAGGTGTTTAAGGAATTATTATTATTATTTTTTTAGTTTATTTTTAGCGCCCTTGATTCCAGGGGCCCGTACATTTCGGGGGTAAATAAAAAACATTTGGGTCAGACAAATTTCAAAGTGACAAAAAGTGACTAACAATGGTACAGAGGGAGAGAGGTCCCTGCCGTGAGGGCTTAAATTACAGGGAAGGGGGTGAAGGAAGAAGGTGAGGGGGCAACATTTTTTTGGCGGGGAGTGCAACAGGGTTAATGTTGGTTATAGGCAATCCTGGGGGGGGTTTTTCCGGTTATTTTGAATCGGGTGAGAGGGGGAGAGTCTGAGGGTGTTGGGGCAGTGATTCCAAAGTGTGGGGGAACACGAGAGAATCTTGGGAGACGGTTTAAAGTAGGATGATAAGAGGGAGAGAGGGGGAAGGGGTCCTGTGGGGAGGGGGATTGCTTGAGGGGGGGTTTTTTAGAGATAAGCAGAGTATATGAAGGGGAGAGGTTATGTAACCCCTTTGGGTAAAATTGCTAGCTTGAACTGGATTCGGGGCAATAGGTAGCCGTGAAGGGTGGGCAGAGGGGAGAGGCAGGGGATAGCGAGGAGAAGGTAAAATCGGGGCGGCAGCAGAGTTAAGGTTTTTTTTGGAGGGGCGGGGGTGCTAGCTGGGAGCCACAGAGAAGGTTTGTTGCAGTAGTCGAGGGGGGAAAGGACGGGGGCAGGACCCTTTTTTTTGTGCTTTCAGAGTTAAAAAAAGAGGGATTCGGGAAATACTTTTTAGGTGGAGGTGACAGGCAAGGTGAGGGTTTGGATGTCGGTTTAAGGACAGATTGGAGTCAAAGATTATCCCAAGCAGCGGATTTGGGGCGGTAAGAGTTAGCCATTAACAGGAAAAAGATCGGGGGGAGAATGGGGTGGGACGGTGGGAAGATAAGAGTTCAGTTTTCTCCAATTTTTGTTTTTTGGAGACGGGAGGGGAAGAAGGAGGAAATGGAGGACAACATCAGGGGTCCGGGGGAGAAGGAGGGACATCTGGGCCGAGAGTAGAGTTGGGTATCATCAGCATTAGGGGGTATTGAAACCTTTTGATGCATGAGCGACCGGGCCAAGAGTGTAGATGAAAAGAGTATGGGCCCAGGACGACCCCTTTGGGGGGGACCCCCAGAGGAGGCCGGGGGGGGGGAGGTGGGGCGAGAGAGAAAATGGAAATGAAATTTCAAATTTCACTTTTTTTTTCAGATTTTCAATATTTATACCTTATTGACAAGAAAAACGGTAAATGTTATCAGGGAAATGCAACTTTTATTGAGTCCCCCGATTTTGCCGTTTTTTAGAATATCCCCTATGTGGCCCATTCATTATTGGCTCAACCACAGCCCCAAATAGAAGGAGCACCCACTACTCTGGGGCTTCATTTTCATTACGATTTTTTTTAGGGCCATTTCAGGGTTTTCGACACCCCAATTTCAAAAATTAATAAATACCCCCCAAAAAAACCCATATTGGAAAAACAAACCCCTTACGGAATATTTTTTCCAGAGGTGTAGTGAGTATATCGAACCCCCCAGGGTTTCAAAAATTTTTTTAGCGTTCGGCTCTGAAAATAAAAAAATATATATTTTTTTTTAATAAACTGAATTTTAGCCCAAAAATGTTTTAATTTTTTTCAAGGAATCTTGGAAATAAAGCCCCAAAATTATTTTTTACGAATTTTTTCCAAGTTTCCGGGGAATCCCTACATGTGGGTTTTTAAACTGCTTGGGTTTTGGGGGCATGGCAGGGGGTACAAGGGAAGGGGGTGTTATTTGGCTTTTGGGACACAGAAAATTGGGGGGCCATGTCGCATCTGCAAAAGCCCTCAAAGTACCAGAACAGGCGAAAACCCTTCCCCGAAGTTGCCCCATTTTGGATTCAAAACCCCTCAGGGATCTCATCTAAGGGTGTTTTTTTTCATTTTTTGGGGGCACCCGGTGTTTCCTTTAATTTTTTTTTTGCATTGGGGCCCTGGAAAAAGGAGGGGGGGAAAAAGCAGTTTTCCGGGGCCCTTCGTTTTTACAGTATTTTGCCCCTACCGGGGTAAAAAAATTTTCTATGGGGGCCGGGGGCAGTAAAATTACCCAAAGATATAAATTTTTTATTTTTTTTTTTTATGTTTTATTACTTTTTTCAAAAATAAAAAGCAGTTTTATAAAAAAATTGCGTTTTTAAAGTTGTTTTATTTGACGCCAAAAATTTCTTAATTTTTTGTATTTTCGGGCTGCTTGTTGGGCCTTTTTTTTTTTTTGAGAAGAGCTGTGTTTTTATTTGTACCCCTTTTCGGGGGGCATATGATTTCTTTGGGTCCCCTTTTTTTTAAGGTTTTTTTGTGGAAAGGGATTTTGTAAAAATACAGCAATCCTGGGAGTGTTTTTTTTTTTTTATTTTTTTTCAGCGGGTTTACTGTGCGGTTTTAAATTCAAACTTGTTATTACTAGCAGGTTGATACGATATACAGCAATAACCACATTTGCTATATTTTTTTATGTTTTTATGCTTTTACACATTAAAAACACTTTTATTTGAAAAGGAAATAATACGTTTTTGCTCGCCACAATCTAGTGAGCCATGACTCTTTTTTTATTATCTTCTGTTTACTGGAGCTGTCTAGGGAATTTTTTTTTTTTTTGTGGAATGAGTGTGACGCTTTTATATGGTAACATTTTTTGTGGAAATTACTTTTCGATCGTTTAAAATCGTTTTTTAGGGAGGCAGGGTGAGAAAATACTGCAATCCTAGCTCAAGTGTTTTTTATCTTTTACTTTTCAATAGCTGTTCACCGATCTATGCAGTTCCGTGCAAGTTAGTTTTACTCTGTGGGTTCGAAAGACGAGTATGGTGATACTATAATTTTATGTAGATTTTTATATTGAAAGCACAATTTTTTTCGCAAAAAAACGAGGTTTTTATTGCCACCTCCCCCACCCCCCCACCCCTATCCACCTCGTCTGTAAAAACATATTATTTATGCGCATCAGTATCTTTAATAGCCAGTAACTTTCTTAATTTTTCCATATATACAGAGCTGTGAAGGGATTTCTTTTTTGAAAGGATGAACTGATGTTTTAATTGTTCATCACTTGATGTTTGATAAAGCGTTTTTGATGACATTTTTACTACATTTTTATGTGCTGCGGCTGATACAAAAATAGAAATTTGTCTACTGTTTTTTTTTTTTTTTTAAGGGCGTTCACTCGATACGGGATTAATTAACATGATAGATTTATTGGGTGGGTTCGCTGGGAAACGTTGGGCGCGATAGTCAGAAATATGTTTACTTTATAAATTTTTGACTCATTTTTGGGGGTAGCGGGTTGGCATTTGTAAACTGGGAAAAGGTGCGGTGATGTACGTGTTTTTATTTTTATATTTTGTGTTTGTCGTTTATTACTTTTTTTGTTACATTTGTTTTTTTACCTTTTTCACAACTTATATTACAACTTTTACCCAGTGGGGGAATTAGCATGAACGTACTCATTCAGTCTCGATTAATGCATATCCAGGAGTACAGACAAAGCTCTTATAGCTGTCTGCATATGGTCTCCATGGTCATCTGATCGAGTCTCACGAAGCAACAATGCATTGTGGGCATCGAGACGTCACCAGACAACTCCGGGATGTCTGGTCATCAGCATCCGGGGCATTGGTAGGAGATCAGTAGGGCGGTGTAGATGCCGTTATCTGCGAGCGGAAGTCGCGGGTGCAGGAAGCTCACTCTGCTTGCCGCAGCTGCGATTGATCCGCGTCCACCAATGTCGCGACATCGGTGGGGTTATGGCATGAATGCCACGTCGCGTAATCTATAGCGATGCATCCCCGGCCCTACTCCCATGCCGCGTACTTGCGCGCTACGCTTGCAATAGCTATGGCGTCGCAAGATCGCATGACGTAACTATACAGTCAAATTGCTAGGACACCCGCTACCCGCACGTTGACTTATGAGTACAGAACAATGTCAGTAAAGGGGTTAAACAATTAAAGTCATGTCTCTTTGATAATAACCATAAAGTGCCTCCAATTTCCATAGCAAAGATTCACCTTTTTATAACAGCATGAGGTCTTATGTCTACACAGCAATGTTTAAAAATGCCATCCAAAATCCGCAAGCGTTTTAAAACTCGCATGGCCACCGCTAAATTCGCTGTCACTGTTATTCGGATGCAGTTGCTGCTGCGTCCGTACAATTGAATGGATAGGAATAGATCGGCCATTCCTGCGGAAGTTCCGCATGCAGACTTTAAAAAAATCAACAGAACAGTGCGGTGGATTTTTCAAAACCCGGACCGTATAGACAAAATTTTTTTTCATTGCGATTCCACACAAACATAGGGTAAAATCGGATTATTATGGTAGATTTAAATATAATGAATTCGCCCATATATCTGGTAGAAAGTCCAGGGCTGCATGGATTATCATCTAAAAGAGAACAAAAACTACCAAAGCTACTAATTAGCTCAATGGCTGGAAGATTCACTGAATCCAATAGCAGGATCTATGGCTCCTTGTGCTAAATGGGAAATGATATAGCAGGTGTCGGTAATTAAGGAGCAAAAAGTCTAGATACAAGATTTCACACACAGCACTAGCACAATCAAGCACATGTTATATAACAATTTCGGGAGGACTGCTACAATGCAACAATACGCTGGAAACATTGCATATAGATAATCGAAGCATTGGTCTCTAACGACCAGTTATACAGGTAAAATGTTGGGTTACAGCAATATCGCCCATAATATTACGCAAAAGGGACAGCGCTGCCAGCCTTAAAGGGTGTCCTGCACTAACAATACACTGTACCCTAAGCTCACCCAGTATTTTAGGGAAAAAAATGATAAAAACATACTGGCATTACCCTTTGTATTGCTTTTCTTTTATGAATTGTATCGGTATTTGTTGCATTTGTTGCAGTCTTGAGGGTAATTGTAGCTTTGTTAGTTTTTTCTAATTCTCTACCCACCCCCCCCAACAAATTTTTCTGAGAATCCTAAAGAGAGCACAGCCATCTTTAAAACTATGTCAGCTTTGTCTTCACAGAGACAATTTAAACAACCCGAGTCAACCTGATAAGGCTACCTTGACATGCTAGGTGGACATCCGCAACTTGGTCAAACTACGCGCCAAAAACCTTTATGTTGTGTATGTATAAAGCATAGCAGTAGTGAATTTTAATTGTTTAATATTTTCACATTCTATTGGTGTTTAGGTCTCAAAGATATTGCTTCTGTATTTAGTGTTAGAAAATTTCGATTGACACATGCAGCATTATTACATTGTGTAGCGCACTATGTACACTGTTATGGATTTATCTTTTGTAGATTTTGGTGTCATTTTCGATCATTCCTGATTGTCATGATAAGTATTTAGAATGTAAAACATAAAATTGTTTGGCTATGGAGTGAGTTTAGGTGTTATTTTTGTGAAATGAAGCTTTTTTTTTATTATTAACTCCTCCTGCACCTAATCAGAATAAGAATGATATAGCATATGCACATTCTTTAATCGGCAGAGCATATATTAGAGATGTTCATTTTATATGGTCTCATGCCCGAATGGCCATTGGCAGCTTTAACATAAGTTTACAAAATGTGAATGTTAAGGGGTTAAATAAAAGCCCAATAATGAGATCATTTGCACTTGCAATCTATATTCACATGTATACTTTATTTTTAATATTCTCAATACTCTCTGCCAGTGGAAAGTGAAATCGAGGTTTAAATAACTCCATTATTACTCTGAGCTTTAGTGTTAGTATCACATAAAAGCAATGCAACATGTTGTCAAAAAGTTAAGAAGTTAACTTCTTTGCCATGATGTCATGATACATTATCTGACAAGTTTATCTTTGCTATATCTCGTAAGTTACCTTTTTTCTTGCGGAAATCCTTTATATTGTTAAGGTATTTCTCAATATGCAGCATATTTCATCAGAATAATTCACTTATTTTCAGCAGAGTAGTCAAAAAAGCCTGAAAATTACAGATCTGTAATTTTACATCTATATAGACTCAACATGCGGTTAGATGTACCTCGCATTCTAGTATGTAGACCTTCCTTCCACATAAGGTCACCTTGCCAGTGACGGATCGGCTCATACTATTTGATCAAAATGTGCGTTAAGAACTCATCATGTATACTAGATATACCACTAATGCACTTTAAAATAATATATAAATATTCATTGTTCTCATATAGTTTAGCGTTTGTAGTTTTTTTTTCAGTGTTTTCGTGTTTAAAATGTATTCTAGATTGTTTAGACATGTCTAATAGTTTTATTGTGTTGTTTTTATTTTGACTGCATTAGATTAAATGGCTGCCTCCACTTTGGTCTTGCACTTCACCCTGTTTAAATCAGAACAGAGTATAGCTGGAACTTAGTTACCCTGAAAAGTTTGAAGGCACAGGCACCAAGAAAGTAGGGTCCCACTTGAAATGAGGTCACCTTGCTGTTGGTAGATGAGTTCATACAATTTGATCTAAATGTGCACTAAGAACCTTAGCTTTTCATGTATACTAGATATAACAACATAATTCAATGTAAAATTATGTGTGGCAAGGAGCATGATCCTGCTGAAAGAGGCCACAGGGAATACAAGTTGTCATAAAAGAGTCAAGTTGGTCTGGTAGTTTAGGTAGGTGGCACATGTTAAAATAACATCCTCATAATATCAGGACAAACAATCACAGTAGAACATTGTCTAGAGTATTATACAACTTTCACTAGCTGGTCTTCTTCCCATAGTACATCCATGTGCTGTCTCTTCCTCATTTAAGCAACGCACACAATTCTGGTAATCTCCATGATGTAAAATTAACCAATTAATCAAAATATGCCCCCTCCTTCCATTACATCTTGGTTCAGTTCTGATGCTCACATCAACATTGTAGGCACTATCTTTGATGGGCAGCAATGTTCAACCTGTGATGCACTGTGTGTTCTGACCCCTCTCTATCAAAGCCAGCAACATCTTTTTCAGCAATTACGAAACAGTAAGTTTGGTGAAATTGCATTAGTTTGGCTAGTGCTCACTTCCACATGTATAAATGAGCCTTGAGTATCCATGACCCTGTCAGTGGTTCATCAGTTATTTTTTGCACTAATTGTGGTAGGTACTAACCAGGAATTCCCAACAAAACTTGCAGTTTTAGAGATGCTCTCACACAGTTGTCTACACACTGCAATTTAGACCATGTCAAAGTCACTTAATTCCTTATGCTTTGCAATTTTTTCTGCTAACATCACATCAGATTTGAGAATTCACTTGCTGCCTAGTATGTATCCAATCTTGACATCTGTAAGTGTAATGGAATAAACAATGTTGTGCCTAATCGGTGTATTATACACCATATGAAAAGAAGACAATACAGATGAGAAATATACAGACCTGTTATAGTACTATACTGAATATACAGTATAGATAGGCAGATTCAACAGATAGGTAGACAGACAGACAGATAGATAGATAGATAGATAGATAGATAGATAGATAGATAGATAGATAGATAGATAGACATGCCAACTGCATATAGTATATATTCAATTTTTTAACTATTAAGGTATGTTCACATTTCAGCTTTTTCCAGTCTAAATCAGACATAGAATCGGAGGCAGAAATCTGAGGACATACCTCGAATTTTAACTTTGCAAAGGCAGTTTTTGCCTCTCATTAGTGCACAGTTTATTTCCATTTCAGTGGGGTTACTTTGTCCAGCCTGCCAAAAGTGAAGGTTCTTTATTCTTCGCACCACAGATTTGAGTTTCATGATGTAAGAAATCAGCACTGTAGTTTACAGTGTGAGCTACGACACAAATTGCCCATACATTCGGTTTTCAAGTGAATTTTAAAGTGGAATCTGATGTGGTTAAATCTTTTATATGAATTAACTCTTATTGCTATTTGAAACATAGAGCTTTACTGTTGTTATAACAAATGGCATACCCTGGTAGTGCGCAATAATTATGCTTTACACCATTCAATGTAATGTACATGTTATGTTTATTTACTTTTCAGAACACATAGAAAGCATAAGTATAACGTTAGCAGAATATAGAGTGCTTTACTACAGCTAAAATAAACGTTTCAGATTTTCATTTATCTGAAATTCAAATTTTCTCTCTGACATTTCAGTTGCAGTTCTAAACATGGAATTTCACATTTATGAAAATGAATAGCTAACAGTGACCATTATATTGCAATTTAAAATGTAAAATAACTGTACAGGGGGAAATCTTACTATTAATGAAAGCCGACGGTCCAAAGGCTTCAAATGTTGGGGCAGTTAACATCTAGCTCTGCATGGCTGGACTTTCCAGTGAGAAGACAGGGATGGTTTATTACTATCCCTGCCCACCAAATTGTTGTATACACAGTGGTCAATGAGTGCTGTATATACAGATTAGCAGGAACTTCCAGCTTGTTGTTAACCGATCTTGGTGATCTTGGTAAATACAGATGCTGCTGAGTTCTATCTGACCCAGATCAGCTTTGTGGTCAGTGCTGGGGGCTGTATTTCCCCTTAAACTGGGGCTAATATATCAGCTAAAAGGAGAAATCAGCAACAAAAAAAAGAAATTAGTT
The DNA here is from genome assembly GCA_025379985.1 of Phyllomedusa bahiana. Taxonomy (NCBI): domain Eukaryota; kingdom Metazoa; phylum Chordata; class Amphibia; order Anura; family Hylidae; genus Phyllomedusa; species Phyllomedusa bahiana. The sequence goes on along the minus strand of JAODAL010047988.1, from coordinate 5,770 downwards.
GAGAAGGCCCCCAGAGGTCTTTTTTTTTTTATCTTATTGGGGGTACAATTTATAAAATGAATAAATAAGAAACACACAAAAGAAATAAAAAATAATTAAAAAGACAGCCCACACAATGACTTTTAACCCTGCCCTGATGACACTAAAACTTTAAATTACCTACTTAAAAATGTCTGTGACACAATTACAAAACTCATTTAAGTGCCACTTTTGCTGTTGAAAAATGAATAATTCAACAGACTTTTTACATTTTTTTTTACCATTTTTCCTGATATTACACAAAAGCAAAAATTTAATGTAAAAATTGCATAAAATTAAAGCCTGAGCATGAGAAAGCATTATAGTATTCCAACTCTCAAATAATAAAGAAATGAGCTTTTTTAGGGAGGAGGATAATAGGCCCAGTCAAGAATTTGTAGTATCTTCTGACATGTATGTTTAGTAAATAACTGTAAAGTGCTGCAGAATATGTTGGCACTATATAAATAAAGGTGGTTATTATTATTATTATTAACTGTGTATCCCATAAAGTAACACTTCTGGAGTAGCTTTTTTTAGATGTTGTATAGTTCCTTTTACTCTTTTAGAAATGTATTAATAAATTGTCAACTGGGTGTTACCACAGTCTGACTTTGTCAAATCAATGCAGACAGAAGCAATCTGCAGGGATATACCTCTCTGACTAGGGCAATGGTGATACAAGAATGACTAAAGTCCATAAGAACAGGAACTGCTTTCATACAGTGGGCCCGAGTTGTGATGTCCATATGCTGTAAAAATCCTTTTAACTAAGACAATCTACCAGGATTAGAATATGATGTCTATAGTGAAGGAAATAATTATTTGAGCCCTTGCTGATTGTGTATGTTTGTCCACTGACAAAGACATGAACAGTCTATAATTTTAAGGGTAGGTTAATTTTAACATTGAGAGATTGAATAAAAAAAATTAAATCCAGAAAATCACATTGTGTAAATTATATAAATTTATTTGAATTTTGCTGACAGAAATAAGGATTTGATTCCCTACCAACCATTAAGAGTTCTGGCTCCTACAGATCAGTTAGACGCTCCTAATCAACTCGTTACCTGCATTAAAGACAGATGTCTTAAATAGTCACCTTTATAAAAGATTCCTTTTGGGGGGTGTTTCTATGCTAAGGGCACAGGACTACTTCATCACATCAATGGGAAAATGGATAGACATGTACTGTAAAATCCTGAGTGACAACCTCCTTCCCTCTATCAGGACATTAAAAATGGATCGTGGCTGGGCCTTCCAGCAAGACAATGACCCGAAACATACAGCCAAGGCAACAAAGCAGTGGCTCAAAAAGAAGCACATTAAGGTCATGGAGTGGTCTAGCCATTCTCCAGATCTTAATCCCATAGAAAACTTACGGAGGGAGTTGAAGCTCTGAGTTGCCAAGCGACAGCATCAAAATCTTAATGATTTAGAGATGATCTGCAAAATTTCACTTGACATGTGCACAAACCTCATCATCAACTACAAAAAAAAAGTCTGATTGCTGTGCTTGCCAACAAGGGTTTTTCCACCAAGTATTAAGTCTTGTTTGCCAGAGGGATCACATACTTATTTCTCACTGCAAAGTGCAAATAATTTTATATAATTTATACAATGTTATTTTCTGGATTTTATTTTGGATATTCAATCTTTCAATATTAAAATTAACCTACCCTTTAAATTATAGACTGTTCATGTCTTTGTCAGTGGGGAAACTTACACAATCAGCAAGGGATCAAATCATTATTTCCTTCACTATACATTAGCCTACTTAGTCTAATTCAACTTCAGAATAATTCTCAATTAGCCATGAGAGACTTTTAGGAATTACAATATAAATGGTGGATTTTACATGCACAACAATATTGATTGGTAGGAGTAAATGTCATATTTACAATGGTAGGGAAGGAGAGGCAATAACCTAGTGAAACAGTAATGTATTTTCTGTTCTATGAATCATTAATGTAATTGGTAAAATAGTTGCTATTGTATCTTTCTAAATGAATGTGTTTTTTGAAATGTTGGGATTGTTTTGATGAACGCAATCTCAGTCACGCTGCCAACAGGAGAGCTTACATCTATATATATGAAGTAGGTACAATATTTCTTTGCAGTGCATAATTTATGTAAATATTTGTTGTGTTGCTTTGCTAATGTTCAGTCTCTGACCTTTTCTCGCCTGCAGTTTATGCAATGAGTAAATATTAAAATATTTTGAATTGCCAAAGTGTCATATTGCCAGAATCAAAATAGTGTTAAGGGCTATCAACACAGTTAACAGGGAAAAAGTATATTTTTACATATGTTAGGGTTACTTTGAGCAAAAAAAGTAGCAATGAGTTGTCTGAAGTGTTCATTCATTCATTTTCACACATTTTCAAATTTTCTGTGTTTTATCATGTGGATGTATTTTCCCAGTAATGCATACTGAATATGAGGTATGTGTGTTTAAAAGTCTAGAACTTGCTATAGGTGTCCTAAGTGATTCTACTCCTTTAACCTGATAACCCACCAAGGTCAAAATAATATGGCTCTTAGTTTTTTTCAAACCCACCTTCCAAGAGATATAATGTTTTTATTTTTTCCATCTAAATAGACATATTTTGAATTTTTTTGTGAAACAAGATGTAATTTCTAATGGTGCAATTCATCGTTTCATTTCATAGACATCACACCACCCATTCCAGATTCAAAGTCAAGCATTCAACCGGGGTGAGGTTAGTATTTTTTTTTTCAACAGCAGCCCCCTATATTCACCTACCTAAGTACTGCGGGAGCGTTCAGTGGGAGAACAGGGGTGAGGTTAGTATTATTTTATTTTTATATTTTTTTTAATAGGGGTCTCCTATGTACTACTACCTAAGTACTGGAGGGCTCTATTTAAACCTATATAAGTACTGGGGGACCAATATACAATTACCTAAGTACTGGAGGGCCTTATTTAAACCTAAACTGGAGGATCAATATACATCTACCTAAGTACTGGGGGGCCCTATTTACACCTACCTAAGTACTGGGGGGCCCTATATACCGGCTCAGACTGGCCCACCGGGCATGATGGACCCCAAACTCCAGTGGGCCCTGGATGTACTGCCGCTGTCACCTGGGGCCTGGCCACCACATACTGCCTCAGAATACCCGGGCCCTGTGTCCCGAGCATTCAGAGGCAGGACCTAATGTCCTCGGCACTGTGTGGCCTTAGCAGAGCGGAGCACTATGCACCCTTGTAGGTCTAATGCCTTAGGTCTTAAGCCTACCAGGCGTTGGCCTCTAGTTTTGAGGCCACAGGCCATAGCTATAGAACAATCTCTAGGGGGTTAGTCCTCTTTCTTCCCCAACTCCCTAGAAGACTGTGCCTCTAAGCTATGGCCTTTACCCACTCTCCCATCCCTGGGAAGTTTTTTAGAGACATGGGAATAGGTAAAGACGTGCTGGAAATGTGAGGTTTCTAAGATATTTGTGTGCATATTCTGCAGGAATGAGTTGTGGCCGTCCCTGCAGAAGTTGTCATGGCAATCTGGACTGGATGGAGAAGAAAAGGGAAAAAGAACGACACATGAGAGAAGAAAGCGGCTCATCAGTTAAGATGTCTCCTGTGAGTCGCTGGATGTCAGGGATTATTTTGCTTCTGTGTTGGATCAATGCTGTTTTCATTGTCATGTGATGGTAATCTGAGCTGGTGTCTGACCACTCTGTGATCTCTATACGGTGGTGTTGTAGGTTATACCTGAGCTGGTGTCTGACCACTCTGTGGTCTCTTTATGGCGGTGTTGTATGTTGTATCAGCACTTATAGTATAGTGGCAGCATAAACTTATCCCTGATTGTAAGAGTGAGTGCACACCTGTCTCTGACCCTGTGATTAGGGGGTTTCACTCTTACTTTCTTGATTGTATTAATAGTGGTGGTTATTTTAGAAAGTGGCCAAGTGCGTGAACAAGGTAAAACTTGGAGATTTATATTGTATGTGGACTGGTGGGGAATGGAGAAGAATATGGATGAAGCTACTTAGCCATGTGTCTATGATATTTTAGACTGTGACAAATGTGTGAGACAGACAGACATGTCGGACAGAAAGACAGATATGTGACTCCCTTGGTATTGTGTACTACACAATATAGTTCTGTTTTGCACACTGTATTATGTGGTAAAATAGACGCATTTATGTTCGAGTGGCAGGTAATATTTTCATGTACAGTAGCTGTAGGGTGGGCCCCCAAGATCCACTCCCTGTGGGCCCCATGCACCCTGTCCAACACCACATAAACACACCTACCTAAGAACTGAGGGGTTATATACACCTACCTAAGTACTTTGGGGAGACCCTATATGCACCTACCTAAGTAATGGGGACCCCTATATACACCTACCTAACTACTGGGGGGAGACTCTATTTATACCCACCTAAATAATGGGAGAGACCCTATATATATCTACCTAAATACTGGGGGGAGAGACCCTATATACACCTACCTAAGTACTCAGGGGAAAGACCCTATATACAACTATCTAAGTACTGGGTGGGAGACCCTATATACAAGTACCTAAGTACTGGGGGAGAGACCCTCGATACGACAAACAAAGTACCGGGGGACCCTAAATACACCTTCCTATTTACTGGGTGGGAGACCCTCTGTACACCTATCTAATTACTGGATGGCCCTACACTTACCACCAACCCTACAGGGTGGGAAGACCTTATATACACCTACATAACTACTTGGGGGGGCTCTATATACACATTCCTAACTACTGGAGGACCCTATATACACCTACCTAACTACTGGGGTGCAGACCCTATGTACACCTACCTAACTACTGGGAGACAGTATATACCTATCTACCAACTAGGTAACTATGTACCTTCTTACCTATGGGGGGCACTATATACCTATCTACTGGGGGCCCTATGTACTTATTTATTGTGGTCCTATATACCTACCTAATAGAGGGGCCCTATATTTTTACGTACTAGAGAGGGCCCTTATACTTATCTACTAGAAGTGAACCTTTATACCATGTATCTACTGGGGGACCCTATGTATAGATGCTTTTTTAACCACTTAAAGGGGTTGTCTCACTACAAGGATTACTTTTATGTTAAAGATCTTGTAAAAACAAGTCACTTTGTAATGTATGTTCATTAATAAGGCTCTACCTATTCCAAGATATCCCCTGTTGTATGGGCTGCATCAGCTCCTCAGGTACTTAATGACCAGCACATTTTTTAGTTTTTGCCTCCTTGCGTTTCAACAGTCATAACTTTTTTATTTTTTCAATGATGAAGTTGTATGAAACCTTGTTTTATTCGGGACAAATTGTTCTTTTTGCTGCAATAGTTTTAGTTCACTTATAAATTATTGCAGATTTTTTTTCATCATTCACACTTCACACTTAACTTGTTAGAGTAATTCTACAGGTTACATTTATTTTTATTTTATTATTTATTTTCTTTATTTTTTATACACTTTTTATGTTTTTTACTTTTTTTTTTAAATCCCATGAAGGGAGAACTGTTTCACTTTTCATGCTAATACATTATAATCTGTGTCAGTTTGACACAGGCAGCAATCAGGGCAGCATACAGTATGTCCTGATCGCTGGCTTGTTAATCACCAGGGAGTGGAGGTTCCCCCGCTTACGATGGTTCAGAGCTGGTCGCTGGAACAGGGCTGGTGAATACAGCTCTGTTCTCAGCACACTCGGCGGGACTGAAAAATTTAGGAAAGAAAATTTTTGCATGAAAC
>JAODAL010047987.1:0-29394 GCA_025379985.1 Phyllomedusa bahiana | reverse complement strand
AGGGGCCCCCTGTGGTGTAGATTGAAAAGGGCTAGCTATGAGCACACCCGGCCACAGATCCTGCACAGCAGGGCTTTCCAAAGCATTATCTGCCAGAGCCACTGCTTTATTTGAGGGTTCTCCCTTTTTATTGATTTTTAAAAATGTAAATTTAGGGGGTTGGCTGACACTTTATGGGGAATTTGTGGGGCTTTCCGCTGTTATGGGGCAATGTAGTTCCTACTGTTATGGGGCAATGTGGTTCCCGCTGTTATGGGCAATGTAGTTCCTACTGTTATGGGGCAATGTGGTTCCCGCTGTTATGGGGCAATGTTGGTTCCGTTTGTTTTGGGGCAATGGGGTTTCCCCGCGGGTTATGGGGCAATGTGGTTCCGCTGTATGGGCAATGTGTTCCCGCTGTTATGGGGGGGCAAAATGTGGTCCCGCCAGTTTTGGGGGAATGTTATGAGGGGACTGTGGGCTTACCACTGTTATGGGGGGGGAGAGGGGAAAGGCTTCCCACCGTTATAGGGGACTGAGGCTCCCACTGTTATGGGGCAAACTGACTCCCGCTGCTGTAGAGGACTATGGCTCCCACTGCTATAAGGCAATTCGGCTCCCACGGTTATGGGGCAATGTGGCTCCCACAGCTATAGAGGGCAAAAGCTCTTACAGCTTTGGGGAACTGTGGCTGTCGCTGTTAGGGGGGACTGTGGCTCCCGCCATTAGGGGCACTGTGGCTCCCGCCATTAGGGGGGCTGTGGCTCCTGCTGCTATGGGGCAATGTGACTCCCACTGCTTTGGGGAACTGTAGCTGTCTCAGCCATTGAGATTTGTTGCAGTCACTATTACACAATGCTCCCTGTTAGGAGGACATTTTGACTATATGATAAGTCAGCCTAGCAGCCAGCAGAACCCCAAATGCAGCTTTAGATGTGACTAGAGTGTAAGACATTGCAGAATATAGAGCAAAGTATCCTGTAAATTAAGATTCTTGGCAGATCACTTCTGAAACAGCTTGGAAGCTACGTATATAACCAACAACGTATCCCTGTGATGTTACCCTGCTCAGGTCTATGCTTTATCCCAATGTAATGAAGACACATTCAGCTCTGCTACAACTACAATCTGACTTTTCTAAATGTTGCAGGGACCCAATATCGGGGACTATGGAGGTAACTATAGCCAGAGCGTCTGCTATGGAGCCCAATCAGGAGCAAGAACATTGTACTTTTTTTTAGGGAGTAACAAGTTGGTGGCTTTCTGCCATCTGTGGCTTCTCTGATATGTGGCGGTATTATTTATATCCTCACTTATTGCATTTATGCTGCTGTCACTTCCTTCCATTATCTGGGGGAGGCCCCATCTTATTCTGCTACCGGGTCCTATGAATTTTAGTTCCCCCCAGTGCTGCAATCTGTTCCATCCTCGTCTGACGGTGACGGCTCTATGCATCTCCGAGACAAGAATCCCCATCATTGTGCTGCTCCCACTTAATTCCCCCGTCCCATATGCTGCGTAGATTAGTGCCGAGCCAGTAAAATTTTTTCGGGCCGGGGGCGAGGTAATTACTTTTGAGGGCCTTTTCCAATTCTGGGGTTTTTGGGTTTAAATCCCAGAAAATTGATCCTGACAAGGGAAAGTGGGGAGACGGGAGTTTTTTCTTTTATAAATTTTTGTGGGGCTTGGAGCCCGGGGCAGGGGGAAACCCGGGTAAACACCCGACCCGTCAGAAAAACACCCCGGGAATCAAAATTATGCTAAGGGTAGGGGCCCATAAATCGGCCGCTTTTTAAATTTAAAGGGGGGAATTTCATTTTAAACGCCGTCACCCCCCTTGCGCCCAGGACGACGGCTGTGACGCGGCTGATTCTGCGCTAGCAGAGCCGGTTGTCGTTGAAAAGTTTGCTTTCCCAGTCTGTGTTTGGTGAGACCCCCACCCCAACTCTGCTGCATCGTATGATTACTAAATTGGTTGTGCACCTTAACCCCTTACCGCCGGAGCCAGTTTTGGCCTCTCTGTCAGAGCCCCTTTTTTTTAAAAATCTGTAAAGTGTCATTTTATTGAAAAAACTTTTTGACATTTTAACCTACCCAAAGTGATTCAGAGATTGTTTTCTCGGACACATTGTGCTTTAAGATGGTAAGAAATTTTGGCCCAAAAAAATGTTGTTTATTTGTGAAAAATATCAAATTATCGTGAAAAATGTAAAAAATTTCCCCCCAAAATTTCAAACTTAAAAAAATTTTGAAGTAAGACAGATGGGTTAACCCCAACCAAAATATTTTAATAACTACCCACTACCAAAAGTCTGCTGTGGGGTTGGCATCTTTTTTTTAAATGCTTTTTTTTTTTTTTTTAAAACGACATTAGGGGGTTTTAAAAAAAATTTAGAAAAAATAAAGCTAAAATTTTTCAAAAAAATTTTTTCAATAAAAAATTTTTTGGGGACCAGTCCAGTTTTTAACGGACTTCGTTTGGGACCTGTATGTTAAACCCTAAAATTACTTCATCTAAAAATAAAACCCTTTAAAGTTTTCAAAACAGCACTAAGGGAATTTATTAACCCTTTAGGGGGTTTAAAAAGGAAATTAAAGCAAGGGGAAGGGGAAATTTCAAAATTTCATTTTTTTTTCAGTTATTTCAATTTTTTTACATTATTGACAGAAACGGAAATTTTACAGGGGAAATGAAAAATTTTAATATCGATTCCCCAGTTTTCGGGCCTTTTTCCCAAAAATACCCCATTTTGGGGCCCCCTAGTGCATTTTTTGGGCTAAACCCACAAGCCCCAAAATTTGGAGGAGCCCCTACGGACTCGGGGGGCCTCTTTTTTTTAAAACGATTTTATTGAGGGGCCATTTAGGTTTGCGGACCCCAAAAATTTCCAAAAAACTTAATAAATACCCTAAAAAGACCCCAAAATTAGAAACTACCCCCCTTTAAACGGAATTTCCAGAGGGAGTGAGTATAACAACCCCACAGGCGTTTCAAAAATTTTTTTAGTTTTTGGGGTCTGAAAATAAAAAAAAATATAAAATTTTTTCCAATAATCTGAAATTTTTAAGCTAAAAATTTTTTAATTTTAAAAGGGGAATTTTGGAAAAAATCCCCCAAAAGGGGTTTTAAACGAAATTTTTTTCCCAATTCCCGGGCAATACCCAAATGTGGGTGTAAACTCCCTGTTTGGGCGCTTGGCAGGGGTACAAGGGGGGGAAGTGCTTTTTGGGTTTTTGGGCGCCGGGAATTGGTGGGTCCATGGACACCCTGAAAAGGGCCCCAAAGAAACTAGAACGGGGAAACCCTTCCAAATTTTCCCCTTTTTGGGATTCCAAAACCCTCAGGGATTCATCAAAGGGTGTATTTTGCATTTTTGGGCGCCAGGTTTTCCCGTAGTTTTTTTTGACATTGGGCCATAAAAAGGGGGGGGGGGGGGGAAACCGCAGTTCCCCCCATTTTTTTTTGGGTTTCGTTTTTCCCAGAAATTCCCCAAAATTGGGGAAATTAAAGCCCTTTAATTTTTCTAGGGGGCCCGGTACATTTAAAATTTATAAAAATTTTTTATATATTTTTTTAGGGTTTTATTTTTTACACAATAAAAAGCGATTTTTAAATAAAAAGTTGCTTTTTTATTTTTGCCCAAAATTCTGACAGCCATAGCTTTTTTAAAATTTTTTGCATATGGAGCGCTTGTGGGCTTGTTTTTTACAAATTTAGTTGAGTTTTTTTTTAAAACCCCAAATTAGGGGGGGCAGGGTAAAGCTTTGATCACTTTTTTTTAAGGGTTTTTTGTGAGGCCTTTTGTACAAAATACAGAAACCCTGGGTGTTTTTTTTTTTTTTTTTTCCCAACGGCCACTGTGCGGAAAAAATTTCCCAATGCTATTTTTAAAACTCAGCGGGGGTTTGATACGATTACGGATACAATTTCAAAATTTTTTTTTAATTTTTTTATGCTTTTCCAATAAAAAAAAACCTTTTTTTTTTGAAAAGGAAAACATGTTTTTGCTCACCGCAGTCTGAGAGCCATAACTTTTTTATTTTTCTGTTTATGGGGGCTGTAAGGGATTTTTTTTTTGGGGGGAAATGATTTTTGACGTTTTTTTTTGGAAAACATTTTTGAGGGGGAAAAAGATTTTAAAATAAATCGCTTTTAAATCCTTTTTTTGGGAAAGGGCAGGGTGAAGAAAAAAACCTGCAATCCTAGCGTGTTTTTATTTTTTTTTTAAATTTAGCGTTCACCGTGCAGAAACCGGAAAAGTTATTTTTAAAACTCTGGGGGTTTAAAAACGATTAGGGTTAAAAACCCAATTTATGAAATTTTTTTTATTTGAAAGCAAAATTTTTTTTAAAAAAAAAAAAGTTTTTTTTATTGTGTAAAACAATATTTTTTTGCACCCTTATCTTCTAATACCCGAATTTTTTTCTTTTTTTTCCGTATACGAGTTTTAAAAGGGATTTTTTTTTGGCGGGATGAACTGACTTTTAAAAATTGCCATCACTTTGATGTTAAATTGATTTTTTTTGGATAAACTTTTTACTCCATTTTATGTGCTGCGGGATGAAAAAAAAACCCGCAATTCGTGCTTTTTTTTTGGGGTTTTTTTTAGGGCCCGTTCTCTTTAGGGGGAAATTTAAAACGGGACAGATTTTTTAGGGTGGGTCCTCCGCACGGGGCGATCCCAAAAATAGGGGAACTTTATTTTTTTTTTGATTTTTTTTTTTGGGGCGTTTGGGCTTTTTTAAAAGGGGGAAAAGGGCGATGTACGTTTTTTTTAATTTTATTTTTTGTTTTTGGGGTTTTACTTTTTTCCACTTTTTTTTTACTTTTTCACATTTTTTTACATTTTTCCCGGGGGGGAAATTTGAATGAACGATCGTCAGATCTTTTCATGAAAATGGGAGATCAGCCACAGCTTTAAGCTGTATACTGGTCCCCCAGGGCAATGTCAGTCCCCGTGCCCACAATGCATTGTGGGCTCGTACTTCACCAGAAAACCCCGGATTCTGTCTTTTCCGGCCGCCCGGGGCTGTTGGTAGGGGATCATTTCCCCGCGCTAAAGCGCCCATTAAGGGCGAGGGGGTTCGGCGGGCAGAAAGGAGCTAAACCCCCTCCCCCCCCGCAGTTCGATTCGCGTCCCGATGTCCGCCGGTGACGCGCAAGATCCCTTGACTTTTACTATACGGAATTTTGGGGGAACCCCCTATAGGGTTTTTGACGAAAGAGTAGGGAAAAAGGTCGGTAAGGGGTTTAAAAGGGGTTGTATCTTTTCATTAAAGGGTCTTCAAAAATAAGGGAACATTTTAAAAAACAAGCAACTTTGAAATTTGGGATGTCATCTACCCAAAGCTTTCTTTTTTTAAAAAGTCTTCCTTATCTTTTTTTTGTGAAAACATTTTCCCCCAGTGTTTGGTCGGATTCTTCCCCCCCTTCATTTCTTTGGGCTGATGGCCTACAAATTTTAAATTTCTTTTGGGCCCCCAGTCGTTTTTAAAGGGAGCGAGCTTTCCCCCGCCTCTCCCCCCAGAAAAAAGGGGGCCGGCAACATTTCCCCTCGCACACCAGCAGAAGCACAGTAAAACAAAAGTACCTGCTTCAAACAATCTGAAAACAGCAGATTGTGCTCGGTCCCTAATGCTGCTGCGTGTAAACAAAAAAGGGGAAGACGCCCCTTGCTATTGGATGAATTCATAGAGGGACTGGAGCCCAAACTGAAACAAACCTCCAGCTTTGAGGGGGAGAAGAGTTTTTTTCCCTTGGGGCTCTGATTTTCATAGAAGACTGAAAAATTTTTGGAAATGAAGGGCTGTGGTATGAAAAACAGCTCTTAAAAAAAGGGGGACTGCATTGGGAGAGGAAAATTTGAAAATGGGGTCACGGGAGGGGGGGGGAGCACACGGGAATTCGGGGGCCGAGCAAAAAACAGTGAAGGGGGGGGTAGATTAAACCCCCTCAGTTAAGAAACACCCAGCGGGGAGGGGAAAAAACCCCCTGGTTTTGGGGGACTGAGGAACAAAGGGGAAGAAAAAACAGCCGAACGTTTGGAAACGTTTACACCCCCTTTAAACAGGCTTTCACACAGGCTTTTTTGGGTGCAGTTATGGGCTGCGCTTTAATTAAACTCCTTTATTACCAGCAGCTTCTTTCATTTAAATTTTAAACTGTTTGGAAAGTAAAGAATCATTTTGTCTTTTTTGTATCCACAAGATACAAATAAAGGGGGTTTAAATTGGAGCGAAATTTAAACCCCTTTACTGCCGGGCCAGTTTTGGCCTCTCTGACAAAAAACCCCCTTTTAGGGAAATCTGGCAGTATCCTTTAGTGAGAATAACTTTTTAAAAACTTTTACCAACCATGTGTTTCAGAGATTTTTTCTCCAAAACAAAATTTGTTTTAATTTTTAATAAGAAATTTTTTGGTCCAAAAAGACCTTTTTTTTATTTGTGAAAAATACCCAAAATTTTGTAAAAAAAAAATGTGAAAAATTTACCATTTTCAAACTTAAAAAAAATTTTTTTTTTGGTGTAAAAAGTTTGTTTTTCCCACTCAAAAAGCTTATAACTAGCATCTACCAAAATGCCCTGCTGAAAGGTTGGCATAATTTTTTTTAAATGTCTCTTTTTACGACATTAGGGGGGTTTTAAAATTTTTGTAGCCCTTTTTAAATTTTTTCAAGAAAAATTTGAAAATTACTTTTTTTGGGGCCCAGTCCAGTTCTAACGTGATTTTGATTGCCCTGAATGTTAGAAAAACCCCCATAAATGACCTAAATCAAGAAACTAAAACCCCCCTTAAAAGGGTTTCAAAACCGCTTTTAAAGGAAGTTTATTAACCCTTTTGGTTTTTTCACAAGAATTAAAGAAAAGGGAAGGAAAAATTTAAAAATTTTTCCCCTTTTTTTTTGCAGTTTTTAAAATTTGTTCCTTTTTTCCCCAAGAAACGGTAGATGTATCGGGAAAAAGCAAATTAATATTAAATTCCCCGATTCGCCTTTTTTCCAAATTTTTTTTGGGTTTTTTATTTTTTATTTAATTTTTTTTTGGGGCGTTTGGGAATTTAAAAAGGGGAAAAGGGCGGTGTACGTGTTTTTATTTTATTTTTCCCGTGCTTGTTTTCATTTGTTTCATTTTTTTTTTTACTTTCTACATTTTTTCATTTTTTTCCCCATGGGGGATTTGTAACAGAAAGTCTTCAGTTTTGCTGTTACAAGGAAAGGCCCTTACCCGGGATTGTCCCAAATTTTATTTGCAGCCATGGGGGGACTGTCAATCACCATCCCCACAACGCTTTGGGTGGAAAAAGCTGATGTCACTACTCCCCGGGGGAAGTGACCTTAATTTTCCTGGGGCCGCCCCGGAAGGGGATCGCTGCTGCACGTCTTGCGGCAGCGGGGCCGAGAGCAGGGCTGTTTCCACTTCCTAACTTAGCTACTGAAGAATTTTAATTTGATCGCGGCCCCAAAGGGGGTTAAACAACCGGGGCCGGGAGCTCACTTCCGGCCCGTGGGTAAAAGCGGCATGGGGCCCGGGCAGTAATATACCGTGGCCCCAAATTCGCATGGGTCCCGGGGCCCCCTTTTTGCAAGTCCCCACGTCGCCGGGAAAGTATCCAAACTGTCCCTTGCGGAAACACCTTCCCGCTAGGGCCTTTTCCCAACACCCAAATGTGGGGAAAGGGTTAAAGGGGTTTGCCCTCGTTTAAAAAAGAATAGTTTTAAAAATTTTGGGGTGGGGAACACAAAAAAAAGGGACTTTTTCCCAAATATTTTTTGCTTTGGTTTCCGTTTTCCCAAAGGGGAGATACAATTTTGAATTTATACCTCCCTGGCTATTACATTTTTCCCTAAATAACCGACCTTAAACAATTTTTCCCCCTGTTTTGTTCTATGAGTAAGCAGGGGATTGATGTCTTTCCAACACAGGCCCTTTGGAAAAGTGCCCTTTGCTGCTGAGCATAAAAAGCTTGTTTTTTGTAAAAAAAAAACACCCAACCTGTAATTGGGGTTTTTGTTTGGGGGAACAATAAAAAAAGTCCTGTTAGTTTTTTTGAAAACTAATCTAAACCCTAATTAGCAACGGGAAACCCACAGCACGCAAGGGAGCTGTACAAGCACAAGCTGTATCCCAAATTACCCAGTTAAACCCGGGAAGGGGCAGAGTATTTCATTCATGCATCCTTTAAAAACTCGGTGGGGAGAAAAATTCCTTTTAAAACTGCACCAAAATTTTGCACGTGTAAAAGCCCCCTTTTAAAAATTTAAAAAAGCAACTTTTTACCCCCCTTTCCCTCGGGCCCCTTTTTTTCAGTCCCGGGGTCTCTCTGGTCTTCATCACTTACGAACAGGGACATCAGCTCTGAAGCCGCTGATTGGATGCAGTCTACACAGAACAGGCTACAGTCGGATTTTTAAGCGGTTTCTGTACTTAGAATCCGTAAAAATCCGACTGTAACCAGTGCACCATAGACCGCAATGGAAAATCCATGCTTTAGTCCACACAGTGCGGATTTTCTACTGTTGGATTTGTAAACTGCCGGAACATAGAACATGCTCTATCTTCTGGCGAATTCACATACAATCAATGTACTGCTCGGGGCGGGGAAATCTAAAAATATGTAAAAATGCCATTGGTTTTTGGACAGCTTTTTAAAGGGGGTTTTTTTCTTATTTACTTTGGGTTTTTCCCCATCTTCCCTCACCCGTTTTTTGGTTTCTTTTTGGAATTCAGGGGCGTTTTTTTACTGGTTTCCACTAGGCTGCAGAAGAAGCCATTTCTGTAGCTTTTGAAACCATGGGCAGCCTATCAGGAGAGATCAAACAGGTCTGTACCCTATAGCAACCAAGGGGCGCGCTTATAAGGAGAGCCCTGAACAGGTCTGTAGCTATAGCAACCAGTGCGGGCAGCCTATCAGGGGGCCCCGGGAACAGGCCGTACTATAGAAAACCATGACTGGCACCTATCAGGAAAAAAGGAATAGGTCTGTAGAAATAGCAACCAGTGCTGGCACCAATCAGGGGGGGTTTAAAACAGGCCCTGTAGCTAAAAGAAACCCAGCGTTTGGCAGCCTATGGGAAGATTGAACGGGTTTGTGCTATAGAAAACCGGGGAGCTGATGAAACCCCCATACAAGGGGGGATATCTTGAATAGGTAGGGACACTTTTAATGGCATATTTTGAAAAAGTGACTTGTTTTGCAAGATCTTTAACTAAAAAGCAATCCCGTATTGGGGAAAAAACCCCCTTTAAACTTTTTGCGGTAGACAAAGCCTAAGGGGAGAAGACCAAAAGAGAAACCCAAAACACTGAAACCGAGGACTGGAGGGAAAAGGGGGCAGAAGGTGTTTTTACCTAAATTGGGGGGGGCCAGGGGCTATTACAACAGTTTTTATTTTTAAGGGTGGACAAAACCCCCTTTTAAGGGTGATCCCGCTACTCCCGTGACATAAACTGAGCAATTTTCTATCAATCACCATTTTAAAGCAATTTTAAAAAAAAAAAATTTTTATAGTGTGCAGACAGCACACTTGGGGCGACATGTATGAATGGGGCTGCGCCGGAAGTCTGGCGTCTTTTCAGTCCGAGATCTATCGCAGCCCCATTCGCTATAGTTTTAATTTGCCCACACACCAATATCCGACACATTACAGAGCGCCCCCCCGGCACTTTGCAATGTGCCTGAGATAAGGGGGGAGGGGGGGGGGGGGGGTGCTGGGGGTCAGGGGGGCCCTACAAAAACCTATGAAGGGTTCACATTTATAGCTTCAGTTTCAGGGAAATCCAGCTACATTGGGTGCCCGGGAAAAGGGAGAGACCTTTTTTTAAAATTTTTTTCCCGAGCCAGAAATTTGGTTGTTTTTTTGCACAAATGCGCCTGATTTAAAGACCCCCAGAAGAGGGGTTCAGGGGCATTTACAAAAATTCACAACAAAAAGGCATCTAAGCTCCAAAAAAACATACAAAACGCCCTTTTGTAAACTCCAATAAAACCAGAATATTTTGGGACTGTGTCCATTTTCAGAAGCTTTTCTTTTTACTTCCAACCCTTTTAAAATTTTGTGGGAGAAACAGTGATGCAGCGCGGGTAGCTGTAAATATTTGCATGAGCCACACCCTCTTTGGCATACCACACACGCTTTCATATACCACACCCTTTTTATAAAACCCACCCCCTTTGTATAGTACACCCCCTTTTACTTTTCCACACCCTGGGTTTTTCATATCAACCCTTTTGGGATTTCCTTTTATCTACCTTCTCTTTAAATATTATACCCTCTTTACATATCATAGCTCCTTTATAGATAAAACTCCAATTTCTATACATACCACACCTCCTTTTTATATGTCATAAAACCAAATTTTATACCCAGCCCTCTTTAAAAAAACCCCCCTCATTCTTTTCAAAAAAACCCCAAACATTTATAGGGTAACACACACCTTTTTTTTATACCCTAGCACCTATTTTAGGGGTCGGGCTAGCCCATGGGAACTGGGGAAAAACCCCCGGGGGGCCCTTGGGGGCATGGCCCAAAACCCGGGTTTTTTAAATGCATATCTCCCTTTTGAGGCAAAAAGCAGAAAAGAGGGCAAGAGGGAAAAGAATAGGAGGGATGTACAGTCACTTTCATTACTGTAGGGGGGGCCCCCCAAAAAAAACTCCACCCGGGGGCCCCGAAAATGTCAGCTATTTTGGGCCCCCAGAGTCAAAATCCAAACTGTGGGGCCCCCCAGTCTACATTTACCCTTTTTCACACCCCCCCCAAAACATTTTTTGGGGGATTTTTTTCACGGTTTTTTTTGAGGCAGATTTCTAGTGGATCAAGGATCCCCCCGACACATACAAACCCTTTACTGACCTCTTGGGCACATGGGTTTCCCATACAATCATGGGACGTGGGGGCCCCGAGATTTGGGTTTTCGGTGTCATGTGATCCCCTGAATGTTATGCCCTCAGGGGGGCCACAAAAGTGGAGCTCTGGATGGGGGTAGGGGGATGTAACAGGGTTTTAGTTTCTATTTTGCACAAATGGGAGGTGGTAGGGAAGCTGGAAAGGGAAACTTGGAAAATTTCCCCTTTAAAAAAAGAAACCCGTCAATAGTTTTTTACCTCCTTGCGAAAACAGCACAAGCAAATGCAAACATGCTGTTTTCCAAACGCTGTTTTTTTTACTGCTCAAATTGGCGTGAGAGCCGTTTTTGCAAGGGGTGGTTTCCAAACTTATTCAAAACAGGTGTTAGCCCCGGCCCCCCCATGAAAAACCCCCCTACCTGGGTTTTTTACCCACAGGGTTTTTACCTACTCAAAATGATAGGGTGAAATTTTGCCTGGAGTGGGTTGGGGCAAAATGGGGGGTAAGGGGGGGTTAGCCTGCTCAAGAATAAGCTGGACTCTTTCTTGGCAAAAAGGCTCAAAGTTTCCCAGATTTTAAGCATTAAAAAGGACCTGAAACTTTCTGCATTTTTTTTTTAATTTTTAAAATTTTATATTTTTTTTGTTTTTTTTTAAAAAATTTTATTATATAAAATTTGGGGAAAAAATAAATTTTTGAGTACATAAAGGAAAGGGGGTGGGGGAAAGGGAAATATTTAAAATTTCTTCCCAAATTTTTTTTGTATTTTTTTCCTTTGTTGTTTTTTTTTTGCTTGTTCTTGACATCACTTTATGCTTGAATTGAGATTGAAGCCCGGATCGGGAATGTGATTATAATGTGGGGCGACAGAGCGTGAACCCGCATTCTCCACACCTCTCGCACGCACACGACTGTGATGATTGGCTCATTTTGTCGCTATTTAGTGGTGACACATGGGGACGCGGGTGGAGGTGGCTCTGACGGAAAGTCACAGCCCCCACGGAAAAAGGTTTTGGAAAATTCAACAACACAGAAAGAGGGGGGGGGGGGGGAAAAAAGGGAAGGAAATGGGTTTTTTTCCCTCTCCCCGCCACTACAGGGCGACAATTTTAAAAGGCCCGGCAGGGGGACTTTCCTTAAAAATTTTTTCCCACTGGCAAACCCGAAATTTTTTACCTTTAAAGAGGTTTGTAAATAAAGGGGTTTTTGGGTTTTGTTTGATGGAAGTTTTGGTTTTTTAAGATTTTAATTCCCAAAGCTTCCTTAAAAGAACTTGTGAAAAAAGGGGAATCAATACATTGGGCCTTTCCCCCGATTAGCCCCCCGTGCCCCCAAAACAGAAAAGCCCCCCCTTCTTTAAAAACAGGAAAAAGCCCTGCTTCCACAATTTTTTTTTAAAAAAAAAAAAAATCTTCCTCAGAGCCCCCCTAACATGACAGCCTAGTGTTTCATAAACAAATTTTCGCAAACCCGTTACCCCAAATTAAAATGTCTGCCTCAAAAGGGCCCCCCCCAAACATTTTTCCCCAGCTCCCCTTGTCTTTAAAGCCTCCATAATATCAACAAAACCCAAAAACTCCCAAAAAAAGTGACAGCCACAGTTCCCCCATAAGAGTGACAACCTCAGTGTCTTTATAACAGTATTTAGGACAAGGGCCCCCTATTAAAAATGTTCCCCGCCTCAGAGCCCCCACAACAGTGGCGTCCGGGGGCCCCATCCAAGCCTCCAAAGACGTTTTCCAAACCCCAGAGCCCCCACCAAAAGGACAAAGCCAAAAGCGGGCCCCCACAAAAAGTGCCCGCCCCCAGACCCCCACAACCCGGGAAAACCACAGGGACTCCTACCCAAAAGTGACGCCACACGCCCCCCTACAACAGTGACAGCCACAGCGCCTCCACAACAGTACAGACAAAAGCGCCCCCTACAAAAAGTGACAGTCCAGCGCCCCCCCCCCAAAAGTGACAGCCCACATGCTCCCTACAACCCGGGGACAGCTTTCAGTGCTCCCTTTCAAAAAGTGACAAACCACAGCGCCTCCACAACCATTTCAGCCACAGCGCCCCCACAACAGTGACAGCCACAGCGCCCCCTACAAAAGGACAGTCAACCAAACGCCCCCACAAACAGTGAAAGCCCCAAAAGCGCCCCCCACAAACAGTGACAGCCCCCAAACACCCGCTACAACAGTGACCCGCCACAGCGCCCCTTACAAAAGGGGGACAGCCACGCACCTCCCCACACAAAAGTTACACCCCGGGCCGCCCCTACAACAGCGACAGCACAGCGCCCCCTACAACAGTGACACCCCCAAGCACCTCCTACAACAGTGACACCCAGAACCACCTACAACATGACACCCCCCAGCGCCCCCAACAACCGTAAACAGCCACAGCCCCTCCCTCCCAACCCAGTGCATCCCCCCTCCCCCCCTACAACAGTGAAAAGCCACACCCCCCCACAACATTTTAAAAGGCCACGGCCCCCCCAAAAATCAAAAATGACGGGCCAAAAGCGCACCCTACAAAAAATTTTGACAGCCAAAAGCCCCCCTCCTACAGCCGGTGACACCAGCCGCCCCCTCAACATACGGGGACCCCACACCCGGCCCCCCAAACAACCCCCAGTAAACAGCCCCAGGACCCCCTTTCCAAAAAGGGACCGGGCACAGCGCCCCCTACAAAAATGACGCCACAGCCCCCCCTCCCAGCATTTCCGCCCCCGGGCCCCCTAAAAACCGGGGGACACCCCACAAAAGCCCCTACAACAGTGACAACCCACAGCGCCCCTTTACAACAAAAACAGCCACCGCACCTCCTACAAAGGGGACAGGCAAAGCCCCCCCCTACAACAGTGACAGCCAACAGGCCCCCTTTAAAAACCCAGGACCCCCAACAGGCCCCGCAATACAACAGTTACACCCAAAGCGCCCCCTACACCCCAGTGACAGCCCCCGGGGGCCCCCTAAAATTTGGAGGGCCCCATGCCCCCTACAAAAATGACAGACCCCCGACCCCCCAAACAACGGGGAACAGCCCCAGCCCCCCCTACAATTTGGGGAAGCCACACCCCGCCCCCTCCCAAACCAGTAAACAGCCACACCCCCCTACAACATGACAGCCACACGCCCCCAACAACTTTTGACAGCCCAGCCCCCCTTTACAACAGTGACGGGCCAAACAGCGCCTCCTAAAACCCATGACACCCAACAGCGCCCCTACAACAGTGACAGCCACGCCCCCCCTACAACAGTGACAGCCCCCACCCTCCCCTTAACAACATGCGGGCCAAACGGCCCCCCAAAAACAGGGGACGCCACAGCCCCCCCTACAACATGACAGCCACAGCTCCCCCCTAAAACCAGTGACAAGCCACAGCCCTCTCCAAAGTGAACCCCCAAACCCCCCCCCCCCCGCCCCCCCCCCTACAACAGTGACGCCACAGCGCCTGCTACAACAGTGAAAAAGCCACAGCGCCTCCTACAAGGGGGACAGCCACAGCAACCCCCTACAAAAAGGAAAAGGGGCCACACGCCTCCTAAAAAACAGTGACAGCAAACACCCGCCCCAAAAAACAGTGACAGCCCACAGCGCCCTACAAAACAGGACCCCACACCCGCCCCCCAAAACAAACGGGTGACAGCCACAGGGGGGCCCCCCCCTTCCAACAGGGGAAAAGCCCCCGGGGCCCCCAAAAAACAGGGGACAGAAAAGCGCCCCCCCCCTTAACCCATGACACCCAAACAGCGCCCCCTAAAACAGTAAATCACGGGGCCCCCTAAAAACAGGGGACACCACAGCGCCTCCTACAACATTTACACCCACCCGCCCCCCAAAAAAAGGTGCAGCCCCCAAAGCCCCCCCTAAAACATTGAAAGCCCACGGGCCCCCCTACAACATTTGACAGCCACGGCGCCCCCTACAGCGGGTTGCAGCCAGGGCGGCCCGCAACAAAAGGTGACACCCCACAGCCCCCCTCCCCAAACCCAGTGACAGCCACAGGGGCCTCCTAAAAACATGACAGCCACGAAACCCCCTAAAACCCAGGGGCAGCCCACCCGCCCCCTAAACACGTGACACCAAACCAGCCCCCCCCTAATTCATGACACCAAAAGCGCCCCCTACAACAGTGACCCCCGACCCCTCCTACAACAGTGAAAGCCACAGAAACCCCCTACAACATTGAAAACCCCCACAGCACCCCTACAAACAGGGGACACCCCACAGCGCCCCCTACAAAAAGTACAGCCACAGCGCCCCCCACCCCCGGGGTGCCCAGCCCCGGGACCCCCCACAACAGGGGAACCACAGCCCCTCCTACAAGAGTGACAGCCACACCCGCCCCAAAACCCCATGAAAAGCCAAAAGCGCCCCTTTACAACAGTGACAGCACGGCGCCCCCTACAACGTGACAGCCACGGCGCCCCCTAAAAACAGTGAAGCCAGCGCCCCTAAACGTGACAGCCACGGGGCCCCTAAAAGCCGGGTGACGCCCGGGCCCCCCCTAAACATTGACACCCCCCGGCCCCTACAACAGTGACAGCCACGGGCCCCCTAAAACAGTGACAGCCCCGGCCCCCCTACAACGTGACAG
This sequence comes from Phyllomedusa bahiana, assembly GCA_025379985.1. NCBI lineage: Eukaryota > Metazoa > Chordata > Amphibia > Anura > Hylidae > Phyllomedusa > Phyllomedusa bahiana. Next base: position 13,977 of record JAODAL010047987.1, on the reverse strand, counting down.
CCACGGGCCCCTCCTAAAAAAGTGACAGCACAGGCCCCCTAAACAGGACAGCCCCGTTGCCCCTGTTCGAGCCCCATAACACCCATAACCCCGAGCCCCCCCCATCAGTGAACCCCCAGAATCCATATCCCCAGTTCCCCCATAACACCCCCCCACAACAAGTTAAAAAAAAAATTTTCCCAGAGCCCCCACAATAGTGACAGCCTCAAGAAACCCTTAAAATCTTTTTTGGCAGTCCCCTCATTGCGTGACACCCTTGGGACCCCCCCATAAATGACATTTTAGGCCTAAAATGATAGAAATATTTTGTAACAGTGTCCCCACAGAAGTAACAGGTCCCCCCCAAAACAGTGAATTTCCAGGCCCTTTTAAATAGCAAAAAAAACGTGACTTCATTGAGTGCCTCATTTACGAGCTGCCCAGGCCCCATGCAGGACCCCTCAGGGCCCTCATAGTTACATATGGGGGAACTGTGGCTGTCACTTTTGTGGGAGCTTTAGGGTTGTTGCTATTATGGAGGCTTTGAGACAAGGGGAGCTGGTACTGTTGTGGGGGCTCTGAGGCAGACACTTTATTAGGGGTAACAGGTGCTGATACTGTTATAAAGACGCTGAGGCTGTCACTGTTACAGTGCCCTCATTATAGTGACTGCCTCAGAGCCCCCATGACAGTGACCGGTTTAGGTGACCTATAACAATGTTTCAGGGCCCCCATAAGAATAACAGCTCTAGTGGCAAAATAATAGAGTCTGTCACCACTGTTCTGGGAATCTAGCCAACATACTCCAATCAGCGGGCCAGCCACAGCAAAGCTCTTAAAGGGGTCTTCTAACTCTATTTCACTTACTCTTACACCACCAGTCACGTTCAATTTGATTGGGTGATTATGTGTTATTTTGCCCTGCAGCATGCCACATGACCAATAGCCAATCCCTGACAGATTACTGATGCAGTTTTTTTTTTTTTTTAAATAGGTTAAAGGGGTTGTATCATTACAGTAAATGGTCTTCAAAATAAGGGGACAGTGAAAACAAGCAACTTTTCAATTGGATGTCATTAGCAAAGCTGTCTTGTTTTCACTGTCTCCCTTATCTTCTGTTTCTGTAAACACTGTTCCCCAGTGTCGGTCAGATTCCTCCTCCTTTCATTTCATTAGCTGCCGGCTCTACTAATTTACATTCCGTCTGGTCCCCGGTCGTATTCACGGGAGCGCGCATTCCTACCTCTCTCACTCAGAATAAGGGGCCGGCAACATTTCACTCTGCACACCCAGCAGCTGCACAGTAACCCTGCAGCTGCTTCTACAATCAGAAAACAGCAGAATTGTGCCTCGGTGCCTAATGTTGCTGCGTGTAAACATAGAAGGGAGACAGATCTGTGCTGCTCTGGATGAGTTCATAGAAGACTGGATTCAACTGTAACAAACCTCCAGCTGTGAGAGAAGAGATCAGTGCTCTGAGTTCATAGAAGACTGTCTAGATTGTGTGCAGGTATGTAGTATTTAAACAGCTCTTACAAAATAAGACTGCATAGGGAGAGGAACAACACAGTGACATGTGGACTCAGACAGAGAGGGGGGGGAGCACACTGACTCGGGAGCGAGCATGAACAGTGAAGGTGGGTATGATGTCATCCCCTTCAGTTAAGAAACACCCAGCTGGGAGGGGAAGAAACACCCTGGATTTGAAGTTCTGAGAAGCTGAGAGCACAATGAAACACACGAACTGATGAAGCGATACATCCCCTTTAAGCCCACAGAGAACTTTTTTGGGAGCCAGAAACCACGGTAATTTTTTGAACATTCCCCTACAGGGTCAATGTATCTGTGGGACAAGTAACCTTCTAATGGTGCCATCCACATTCTGGTGGTGGAGAGGACTAGAGTATCTGTCAGCAGCTCTCAGTCAGAGCGTGTGCACTGCGTCCATGGGACATCATGAATAATAAGGACGCCGGCAGCGAGAGCTCATTACAATATGGAAGCTCTCAAGTGTTGACCGCTGAATAATTTATGTGATTAATATAACAGGAATGGGGTGACAACCGGGTCCTGTGAGGGTGAGGGCCGAATATTGCCGCAATGTTTCTCATTTAGGCCGGTCCGGGGATTCAAGGGGACAATAAAATGGAAGTGAGTAAATTAAAGCAAAATTAAAAGGGAAGTCTGCAAAGTGTTCTGATGGCTCCTGAAACAAAGTGTTGCTAGGTATACAGGAAACAGAACACCTTAAAGGTAATATATATACATACATACACAGTTGTAAGAAAAAGTAAGTGAACCCTTTGCAATTACTTGCTTTTGTGTATTGCTTATTCACCTCTCTCCTTGCTACGCTCCTGCCTCTCCCATCTGCCCATTGCCCAGCGCATTCATTTCAAGCTAGTAACCATGACCTACAAGGCTCTCCATAACCGCTCCCCTCCATACATCCCTGCCTTAAAGGGGTTTTGCCAAGAAGTCAGTTCCTTACCTGTTATCTGATCAGGAGACAAAATTAACTCAGCATGCTGAGTCACGGGGGGAGAGGTAGGGGGTCTGAGCAGAGACGCAGTGGCAGGGAGCGTCTACAATGTTTACACAAATAATTACATTAGAACCAGTGGATTCTCTATACAAAAGACAGGATATTTCTCCACAGTCCCTTGCAAGCTCCTTCATGTTCCCTGTCATCAGATAAGAAGTGCAGACAGCGCAAGCGCGGCCAGATCAGCTCCTGGTCCTGTCTAATGTAAACTGTCAGGTAACTAAGGGCATGGAAGGAAGGCTGTAGCTCTCAGAGGCTTCTCTTTTTGTAATCACATATATTTAGAAAAGTGATTAAATAGCCATTTTGGAGGATCCCACGTCAACATTACATCGTGGCAAAACCCCTTTAATCTTCAGACACCTCCCCTGTATTATGTATATGTGATAGGACAGTGTATAGACCAATAACATATTGGCAACAGGACCATGTATATATAACAAGCATACAAGTTATAGAATAAATCTACAGGTGGTCACGTCTCAGAAAGGGTTTCGAAATGTGTGGTAAGACCACATGACTACAGAATACTACAAAATGCTGGTCCATGCCCTCGTCATCTCCCGCCTAAACTACTGCAACATCCTTCTCTGTGGCCTCCCAGCTAGCACCCTCGCTCCCCTCCAATCCATCCTCAACTCTGCCACCCGTCTGATTCACCTCTCTCCTCGCTACAATTCTGCCTCTCCCCTCTGCCAATCCCTGCACTGGCTCCCATTGCACAGCGAATTCCTTTCAAGTTACTGACCCTGACCTACAAGGCTCTCCATGACCTCTTTCCTCCATACCTCTCTGCCTTAAAGGGGTGGTCTTGCTACGAAAAATAGCTTTCAACATGTTGGGAACACTAAATAAAGATGTTTTCCAAATATATTGCGTTCATTTTTTTTTTTGTTAAGGAGCTACAAGTGATTTTATCACCTTCTGTGCTCTCTCTGGTTCCCCAAGTGACCGACCTGTGTACTTCACCCCCCCAGCTGCTTGTTCTATCTGATAGCAGGGAGTGATGTCATCACACAGGTCGCGGGCAGCACAGAACTCTGGACAGGGAGAGCTTGCTTGTTATCTGATAAAAGCCAGTAATTACTGCTTACTTTAACTCAGAATCTTCCCTGTTCCTGACAGCATAAGATTTATCTAATTACCAGAGCTCTGAATATACGGAGCTCACATGCGGATTACAGACAGCTTGACCAGGAAGTGACAGAGCAAAGCAGCATTATTTCATTCATGCATCCTATGAAACTTTGAGATGAGACAAACCCTTTAATCTCTAGATCCCTCCCCTCACACAATCTCCGCTCCTCACAGGACCTTCTTCTCTGCTTTCCTCTTATCAGCTTATCACACAACCGCCTCCAAGACTTCTCCCGTGCTTCACCCACACTCTGGAACTCACTGCCCCAACACATCAGACTCTCCTCCACTCTCACCAGCTTCAAAAGCAACCTGAAAATCCATCTCTTCAGGATTGCATATAACCTACAATAACCTCGTTGCTACTACTCCACCCCACAAACATATCTGCTCCTCACCTCCTGTCTCTTCCCACCTTCCTTGTAGATTGTAAGTATATAGGTAATACAGTAGGTATACAAGTATTAGGACAATGTTGTTCTCCAAATCACGGACGACAGTGACACAAAAGACCAGTACCAATAATACTGTGCCGGTGCGGTAAAACCCAGGTCAACAGGCCATCCAGCCTATGGTTCCTCTGATATGAAGGTTCAACATGTAAGACTGCACTTTCACAAGCCCAATAAGTGACCACAAGGTTGGAGGTCTGTAGTAGGGGGTCAGCTGTGCCCACCAGTGGTATTTCCTCCAGATATAACATTGGGGCTGCCTGTATCCTATGCCATACCAGTCCACTCACTCCCCATATTGCCACCAGATCCATGTAACCATTACCCCATCAAGTTACATCGCAATCTATGGGCCACGTGGAGGAGACGTCGCAGTCCATGGGCCACGTGGAGGAGACGTCGCAGTCTATGGGCCGCGTGGAGGAGACGTCGCAGTCTATGGGCCGCGTGGAGGAGACGTCGCAGTCTATGGGCCGCGTGGAGGAGACGTCGCAGTCTATGGGCCGCGTGGAGGAGACGTCGCAGTCTATGGCCGCGTGGAGGAGACGTCGCAGTCTATGGCCGCGTGGAGGAGACGTCGCAGTCTATGGGCCGCGTGGAGGAGACGTCGCAGTCTATGGGCCACGTGGGGGAGACGTCGCAGTCTATGGGCCACGTGGGGGAGACGTCGCAGTTTATGGGCCACGTGGAGGAGACGTCGCAGTCTATGGGCCGCGTGGAGAAGACGTCGCAGTCTATGGGCCACTTGGGGGAGACGTCGCAGTCTATGGGCCACTTGGGGGAGACGTCGCAGTCTATGGGCCACGTGGGGGAGACGTCGCAGTCTATGGGCCACGTGGGGGAGACGTCGCAGTCTATGGGCCACGTGGGGGAGACGTCGCAGAAGCTGGGCCACGTGGAGCAGACGACGCAGTCTATGGGCCACGTGGGGGAGACGTCGCAGTCTATTGGCCACGTGGGGGAGACGTCGCAGTCTATGGGCCACGTGGGGGAGACGTCGCAGTCTATGGGCCACGTGGGGGAGACGTCGTAGTTTATGGGCCATGTGGAGGAGACGTCGCAGTCTATGGGGCGCGTGAAGGAGATGTCGCAGTCCATGGGCCACGTGGGGGAGACGTCGCAGTCTATGGGCCACGTGGGGGAGACGTCGCTTTCTATGGGCCTAGTGGTGGAGACGTCGCAGTCTATGGGCCTCGTGGTGGAGACGTCGCAGTCCATGGGCCATGTGGAGGAGACGTCGCAGTCTATGGGGCGCGTGGAGGAGACATTGCAGCAGCTTCACCGCTGTTTACATAAACAATAAGATGAGCGGCATCGACGTAACAAGCTGAGGATCACCGCTCATTACAGCCACTAATCTCATTGGAAAATCCTGGGCTGCATCTTATCAGGACGCCTGGGTGAGGTTGTTTCTTATGTGTGGCAGGTATAATAGGCCTACAGAGACCGATGTACAACACCAAGGTCCCATCATCCATCACACGGATAAGACACATACAAAAATGTGACGTTCCCCCAGGGTCCTGTGCTTGCATCCTTCACCACAATTCACCTCTCTGTGAACAACCTGAGGATGGGTCATGAGGAGAGCGCTCCCGTCCACAGTCCCTTTGATCAAATTGGACTATTTTCTGTCATGGCTTTGTTTGGCTTTGATGCCCTCTGTAGATTGGATCACCGAGGCTCGGATCTACAAAGTACAGAACAGACGCTCCTCTCCCAACACAAAATCCTTATCGACATGTATCGAAGAACAAACCAGTGTCCACAGGTGGACGGCACCAGTGTTATATGTGCTGCAAGCTAATACAAGGCCTCCGCCACCTAACTGGCCTCTGTTCACATTGATGTTTGACTCTACAGGTATTGGTCGAGTGGAGCCCTCAGTTAAACACAGGTTTGATCGATCTTGTGTAAAAATGTGGTTTCCGGGTGTCCCAAACCAGGCTCCGACTGGCCGACTGGAGAACAGGACAAACCCCCGGTGGGACCCTGAGCATAGGAGACCTGGAGATGTTATTTAACTGCATATGAATCTTTGAGAGATGCAGAAAAGCAGAGAAAGAGAGGCAAAAATCAAGATGTAGAGTATAGGAGGCATGTACAGTCATTTACAGTAGCTGTAGGGCGGGCCCCTAAAATAAACTCCACCGGTGGGCCAAGAAACAGCTCAACTCGTGGACCCCTAGACTCAACTCCACCTGTGGGCCCATAAACAACTCAACTGGTGGGCCCAGAAACGGCTCAACTGGTAGGATCATAGATTCAACTCCACCTGTGCTCCCTAAGCACCCTAGTCTGACACTGTCCCAAATCCAAATTTTTACTCTATCCCTGTCCTTAACCAGATCCCTAACCGCATCCTTGACGATAAGTTAGAGTTGGGGTTGTTTAAAGGGGTTGCCTGGTTCTTTATCATCATCATCATCATCATTTAGGGTTATTATGGGCTACAAAGTATACATAGACTTAAAGGGGTTGTCTTAATACAGACATTGACGGCATATCCTAGTGACTGTTGTGAGACAACCCCTTTAATTGATATAATTGTTGTTTGTTTTATATGTTTATTTTTATGTGTATGTCAATAAGTAATGACATTCCGTTCGGAACGTTACCCCTTACTACTGCATATACTATAGAGGAGTTGGCTGGCCTGCTGACTAGTGCGCATGTGTTTTAGTCAGGAGGCCATCGCTGTTATAGTGTAGGCGCCCACAGCCCTCCTCAAACAAATTGTTACACTACTCTGTATAGTGTGATGCTGCTACACTATACAGAACTACACAACCACACTATAGCAGGGACAGCCTCCTGACTACCGCGCATGCGCGCTAGTCGGCCGGCCGGAGCTTCTACATTGTAGCCACCACCAGCCCTCCCAATATGCAGCGTTTACTATATACTATTATACAGAGTAGTGTAACAATATATTTGGGGAGGACAGCGACAACCTTCTAACTAGCGCGCATGCGCTCTAGTCATCGAGAAATCCAGCTCTTCTTTAGAGTTCACCAGCCAGGAACAAAAATTGTGTTACATAATGTAATGTACATTCTTGGAGGTTTTTTTTGTTTTTTTTTGGGAGGAGGCATAAAGCAATAACTGTTCTACTGGAAGTGGATGAGAGGGGAAAAAAAAATCAAAAGATAATTTCACCTCCCTATTTCCACACTCAGCAGGCACTCGTGTCAGCGCCGTACATCATCGATGCTCTGAACTCTCCGTTACCCCGTTTCAGCTCCAAAACTTCGGCAGCGCGCAGCACATTAACAAGTCAGACTGTGGGAAATCATATTAATGATGAGCTGCAAACTAAATGAATGTGCTGCAAAAATAAGAAGAGAAGGAATATGCGAGGTCAAGTATGAAAGAACATTTGTTCTCTTCATGTTGTGCTAAGCAGATTTAAAGGAATTGGGTAAATCTGGTGAGATTATGCAAAGAATGATTGGATTTTAGTAGGTCTCTGGTGAAGTGTCTCCATGGTGCGCGACGCCCCAGAATTTCACTATCTCCAATGTGCAGCCGGCGAGTAACTGGAAAGGATTACGCCTATGGATATAGCCCCTGAAAAAGAAAAAGTTATTACCAGGGAGCTTTGGAGATCTGTTAAAGAGGGTGTACACCTTTAAGTATTTTATGATAAGGAACAGGGCAAAGACGACGTAAGAGGTTAAAAAAAAAAAAAAAAAGATTCCAGCCACCACCTCATATTCAGTTTTAGTTAACAAAAGGTATTAAAACCATGTACAACCACCTAATAATACTGTTGCACCCTATATGGGTACTTATCTTGCCAGCCCTTTCGAAGGTGTGAGGACTGGGATGACCATCAACTGCAATATTGCAGTCTGAGAGTCTTTTATTGTGCCCAGTCTCAAGTAAATAACTAGACCAACCCAATTTTTACATAGTTTATGTCACGGCGCACGTGGAGCAGTAAGGCACGGTAGAGGTTAATCTCTCTAGTCAGTCGACACACCCAGGGAGAGGACGGGCTGATGAGCCTAGGAGTGACAGCTTGTCTCCTAATCGGGTCAGAGGGAGTGCCGAACTGGCCAATAGGAGGGCCTGGAGGCTGAACCAATCGTCTGCTGGGGCGAGGTCCAGGCGCCTCATTTAAACTCGCTCATTCCTATCAGTCTTTGCCTGAGAAAGGTTATCCCCTGTCCTCCGATTTTGTACCGCGTTACCTCATATGTTTTGACACTTGGCTTGCTTCCCGGTATTCTCCTGGTTTCCGATTCGTGGCTTTGACGTACCCGCACCATTATCGACCAGGACTGTTTGAGTCTGCGTTTCCCTGACGGCCCTGCACATAGTAGCATAGGGTTTGTCGTCCAGTTGGGGTCTGCCATTCAGGGCAGTACGGCAAGTAGGCAGGGACAGTGGGCTGGGTGGTAGTCTGGGCCACCTGCACCTCCTCTGACGTGACAGTTTAGTTGAACTCTTCCTGACACATCTGGCATCAACAGTATTGCCCCATTTGCCCTCATTGCTTATACAGCTGTCGATAAACTTTATTTTTTGCAGTTCTAAACACCTGTATATTTGTTTTTCAGTTATAATAATAAGTCACACTTGACAAAGTTCCAAAGGGGAATGATTGTTGGTGAATGCTTGGTAGGGACATCTGTCACCTAACTTGCTGAATGAATGGTTTTGTCAAAGTTTACTGTTTTCTTGATAATATCTCATTATGCAAAGATCAAGAAAATATCTGTAGACAGAAGTAGTGGACAAAAGTCAAAGCTTGACAAGAAAGACAGAAGAGTACTGGGTTGAATTGTAGCCAGAAAACACAAAAAGACTTAACCCCTCACATTTTAAATTAGTGTTCTTAAAGGGTTATGATAGAGGATAGGAGTTGAGCTGAGCTCTCCCTGACACATCTGCAGTATTACCCCATTTTTCCTCAGTCACATTGCTCATATATCCGTTAATGAACTTTATTTGACACAGTTCTAAACACCTGCATATTTGTTTTGCAGTTATAATAAGTTAGACCTGACAGAGTTCCAAAGGGGAATGATTGTTGGTGAACACCTGGTAGAGGCGTCTGTCACCCAACTTGCTAAATTAATGGTTTTGTCGAGGTTTACTGTTTTCTTGATTATATCTCATTATGCAAAGACCAAGAAAATATCTGCAGGCAGAAGTAGTGGACGAAAGTCAAAGCTTGACAAGAAGGATAGAAGAGCACTGGGTTGAATTGTAGCCAAAAAACACAAAAAAAAATCTCCCCTCAAATTTTAAATTAGTGTTCTTAAAGGGTTATGATAGAGGATAGAAGCGGAGCTTTGTGATATATAGGGCTATATGATAGAGGAGAGAAGCTGAGCTCTGTGATATATAGGGTTGTATGATAGAGGGAGAGAAGCTGAGCTCTGTGATATATGGGTTATATGATAGAGGAGAGGAGCTGAGCTCTGTGATATGTAGGGTTATATGATAGAGGAGAGAAGCTGAGCTCTGTGATAAAGGTATATGATGAGGAGAAGTGAGTTCTATGATAAATAGTATATGATAGAGGGAAGAGAAGCTGAGCTCTGTGATATATATGGTTATAGATAGAGGAGAGGAGCTGAGCCCTGTGATATATAGGGTTATATGATAGAGGAGAGAAGCTGAGCTATGTGCATATATAGGAGTTATATGACAGAGGAGAGGAGCTGAGCTCTGTCATATATAGGTTTATATGATAGCGGGAGAGAAGCTGGGCTCTGTGATATATAGGGTTATATGATAGAGGAGAGGAGCTGAGCTCTGTGATATATAGGGTTATATGATAGAGAAGAGAAGCTGAGCTCTGTGATATATAGGGTTATATGATAGAGGAGAGAAGCTGAGCTCTGTGATATATATAGGGTTATATGATAGAGGAGAGGAGCTGAGCTCTGTGATATATAGGGTTATATGATAGAGGAGAGAAGCTGAGCTCTGTGATATATAGGGTTATATGATAGAGGAGATAAGCTGAGCTCTGTGATATATAGGGTTATATGATAGAGGGAGAGAGGATGAGGTCTGTGATATGTATTATAGTAGAAGGAGCTGGCTTGTATATATAGGTTATAGATAGAGGGAGAGAAGCTGAGCTCTGTGATATATAGGGTTATATGATAGAGGAGAGAAGCTGAGCTCTGTGATATATAGGGTTATATGATAGAGGAGAGAAGCTGAGCTCTGTGATATATAGGGTTATATGATAGAGGATAGAAGCTCTGGGCTCCACAATCATGGCTGCCTGCTCCCTATAGCTGTGACCTGCAGACACTAGAGCAGAGCTGAGTTCACAGCTGGGAGGGGCTGAGAGGGATGTAGCTAAGGAGATTCAGACGGCAGACCTCTGAACTGCCTTATGCACAGTGATTTCTTTACAGCTGTTTCCTGTGTGTCGTGCAATCACACAGTACAGAGCTGCTTCTAAAGAGGGCAGTGTTCTGTACATACAAGTATCAGTAATAACTCTCTATACAAGCTCCCACTGAAAATAAATGTAACGGAGAATAAAAAGGTTATAGAAAATGCACAATACTGAAAGTAAAAAAATTGCAACACATTCCCTTTAAGGAGTCTTATCAGTATTTTCTCTGCTTTTTATTCATAAATCCTGTTCCAAATTATATAAACCTATATACCAAAGAGCTCAGCTTCTCTCACTATCACATCCTGTAGTTAGATAGGGGAGCAAACCCCCCCCCCTCCCCCCCCCTGGCCGGATCCCTGTAAACTTGCTTTTACCTGCAGAAATTTGAGGGGCAGTAGTTTTGTGTTTTTGGCTACAATCTGATCAAGTGCCCGTTCTAACCAACCCTTATTCAAGCTTTGATTTTTAACCACAGCTACTTCTAAGATGGAGGCGAAGGAAAGAAGGGCCTTTTTTTTAATTGTAGACAAAAAATACATTATACCCCCTCAAATTACAGCCAAGTCAAAAGCAAAAATTAAAAGGCACCAGTTTGAGGGGCCATAGTATTGTGCTTTTTTGCTACTTTTTGACCAAGTAGTCTTTTCTCCCACAGGTTAAGTTAGAAGTAACCCTGGTTGAAAGTCAAATCTTGATACAATAGAAGATAAATTGGTCACATTGTAGCTAAAAAAATACAAAACTATGGTCCCTCAAATTTTAGGCTAGTGTTCTTAAACCTATATTCAGTTATTTTAGGGTCTGTAGTTTGGTGTTTTTGGCTGCAATTTGATCAAGTGCTCTACTCACCCTCATTGATGCTTTGACTTTCAACCACAACTACTGCTTAGCTAGAGGTGAGGGACAGAAGTGCATGTTTGTCAAATTATAGAGAAAAACACAAAATTACAGCCTCTCAAAATACTGCAAAGTTAAATGCAAACTTTTTTTCATCACTGCAATGATTAGCTTTTAACACAAAGGGAATGATAAATGAAGGCTATTACCAAGTACACTGCTTTTTTGGTTTTGCTCTCTTCAGGAGACAAAGATGATTTTACCTACCGTTAGTCTACATAAGTTTCTTTTAGTTACTGACCACCTCTCTCTGCTGTCAGACATTTAGTCCCACCGACCATGATGAGTCACTCCCTGTTGAGTTTTAGCTCTAGCACAGAAGCTTGTTTACCTTAGTTAATGGCGAGTGTTAACCTTTAAAACTGTAGCCTTGTGCACTACAGGCTATAAATCTCCTGCAGTCATGTCACTGAAACAGAAATAACTAGGATAAACAGAGCTGATATGCCAATCACCGCTATAGAACCACCCACAGCCTTTTCAAGAAATGTGAGTCTGAAGCTGCCTGTTGCCTTGTGAAACTGCATGGTGAGACAACCTTTTAAGGACATCAGTATAAAATTTAAGAGGCCACAGTTTTGTGTTTTTTGGCTACTTTTTGACCAAGTTCTCTTCTGTCCCTCAGGTTAAGTTTAGAAATAACGGTGGTCAAAAGTCAAAGATTGATGCCAGAGGTGTAACATACAGCTTCTGGGCCCCAGTGCAAAATCTATAGCGGGGTCCTCACCTAACCATACACCACTTATAATACTGATGTTTTCCTATGTTGTAGAAGGCCTTTGGGCCCCCCTCAGACTTCAGGGCCCGGTAGCGATTGTGACCTCTGCATCCCCTATGGCACGAATCCTCAAACTGCGGCCCTCCAACTGTTGGGAAACTACAACTCCCATCATGCATTTATATAATCTATAACAATGGACATGATGGGACTTGTAGTTTCCCAACAGCTGGAGGGCCGCAGTTTGAGGATGCCTGCCCTATAGCTACGCCCTTGCATGATGCAACGTAATACATGATAGCTTGTTGTGGGGGGAGGAATCTGCTGCAGGCCAGTGTTGTACAATTTGGTTATATTTGGTTATATTTATAAAACTGGAGCTTTTCTTTACAAATTATGAACAAAGGAAGGTGGACAGCTCAATCACTAAAGGATATGAACCCAAAAAAAAACGTGGTGACATCAGTAACATTGGGCAGAGCTGTGACCACCTTTCATGGAGATACATCTTAAAGGGGTTGTCTCACTACACCGATTCATCACACCTCAGTCCTGTTGTCTTGGTTTCATTTTGAATTCAGGGGCGTGTTTACTAGCTTCCACTAGGCTGCATTACAAGCCAGGTCTGTAGCTATAGAAACCAGTGCTGACAGCCAATCAGGAGAGATCAAACAGGTCTGTTGCTATAGCACCCACCGCGGCCCGCCTATCCGCAGAGATCGAACAGGTCTGTAGCTATAGCAACCAGTGCTGGCAGCCTATCAGGAGAGATCAAACAGGTCTGTAGCTATAGCAACCAGTGCTGACAGCCAATCAGGAGAGATCAAACAGGTCTGTTGCTATAGCAACCACCGCTGGCAGCCTATCAGGAGAGATCAAACAGGTCTGTAGCTATAGCAACCAGTGCTGGCAGCCTATCAGGAGAGATCAAACAGGTCTGTAGCTATAGCAACCAGAGCTGACAGCCAATCAGGAGAGATCAAACAGGTCTGTTGCTATAGCAACCACCGCTGGCAGCCCACCAGGAGAGATCGAACAGGTCTGTAGCTATAGCAACCACTGTTGTCAGCCTATCAGGAGACATCAAACAGGCCTGTAGCTACAGCAACCAGCGCTGGTAGCCTATCAGGAGTGATTGAACAGGTCTGCAGCTATAGCAACCAGCACTGGTAGCCTATGAGGAGAGATTAAATAGGTCTGTAGCTATAGCAACCAGTGCTGGCAGCCTATCAGGATAGATCAAACAGGTCTGTAGCTATAGTGACTAGCTCTGGCAGCCTATCAGGAGAGATGGAGCAGGTCTGTAACTATAGCAACCTGAGGAGCTGATGCAGCCCATACAAGAGTGGATATCTAGGAATAGGTAGGATACTGTTAATGGACACATATTGCAAAGCAGCAATTCTTGTAGTGAGACAACCCCTTTAAGTGCCATTTCCCTGTATCACAACAGGCTTCTTTAAGAATAGCAATACCCTCATGTAGCTGTTACTCAGCATCGGAAACATGTCACCCATCTGCGAGTGGTAACACCGCGCCGCTCCCTTTCTTCTTTTTGACTGATGTATTGAGGTCTGCGAGTATTTTGTCAAAGGAAAGGGAAGAATAAAATCATTTATCTACCCGAGGTGACATCCTGACACATGCTCACATCAAACCCTGCGCGGGGATGGGGTGCACCGCTCGGCACCGCTATGCGGAATTTAACTGTTTCCAAGAGACAAAGAACGGAACAAAAGGGACAGAGAGATTCCAGTCCGAGGAGAAAATGTAATTTGGGAGCCTGGAATTGCACATCTATTAAGCCGGCAATTATCTTTGTATCTAGAATGCTGCTCGTCAGGTTATTTGCATACCAAAATTTTTGGGGGGGATT
>JAODAL010047986.1:0-29395 GCA_025379985.1 Phyllomedusa bahiana | reverse complement strand
CTGCGGGGCCCTGTACCTGATTCCTCAGGGCCCGTCGCTGGTGAGGTCTGCAGCGTCGGGGAGGAGGCGCGGCGTCCTCTGCGCTCTCAACCCCGGGGCTGAACTGTGTGTCCCCGCTTCGGCGGTGATGCCGCTGCGGGCGAGGGGGGAGGATCGCGCTGCTGGGCGCGGCTCAGTGAGGAGGAAAGGCCGCGATGCCGGCGGAAAGGCCGGAGGCGCCGCGCCAGGAGAGGCGGCACGGAGGTAGGGATCCAGCACCGACTGGCGCCGCGACCGGACCGGAGCCTTCCTCGGTGTATTAGGCGGCGGCTGGGTCCTTCTTTTTCCCATCTAGGGCTGATAGTAGCGCAAGGGCTGCTATTTTGGATAGCCGGCAGCGGGAGCTCAGCTAGGCTGCGGCCATTTGCTTCAACTTCCGGTCACGCCCCGGGTCATGCAGGTTTAAGGGTCATGCTGTGGTACAAGACAGGGATAGTGAATGTTGTGTGATTTTTTTTCTGTGGCTTTTATAACCTAAGTGTTTTTGCCAAAAGAGGGAGCACGTATCCATTTGACTGTTGTGGCTGTTAATTCCAGCTTCTCCACCCTGTTTGTGGTGTAAGAATGAAGGTGTTGTTGCTTTTCCCATAGACTTTAAGGGTCATGGGATCATAATCTACCATCGACCATCGAATATCTTGTCGATGATGGTTGGCTAGCGACCATCGACCGATGTCGATGGCCAACGTAATCGCTCAACACTATTCAGGACCCGTAAAAGCTAGGTGACATCCCCCACATCAGGCACCTAGGAAAGCTAGGTGTATGCTGTTGGGCATGGGTGACACTCAGCTTTCCCAGATGCTGGGTAGCCTATGCTGTGGAATGAACAGTGCAGTTGAGGGATTCAGGCATATTCCCTGGATCCCTGGCACATACCGCCACATACCAGTACCCTAGGGATGTCCCGGGAATGTTTGGGAGGTAAGTCGGGACTCCTGTCAACCATCTTGGGACAGCAGGACATTGTTAGTAAATCAGGAATGTCCTGCTAAAATCAGGATGGTTGCTAGGTATGCTGTAACTTTGTGCCCTGCTGTTAATAACCCTCCATCACCAATGTCACTCTAACAGGATCAGCAAGGAATAGCAGAGCTGATATGCCAGTCACTGCTGTAGGACCACATACACCCAGAACAGGAAGTGGGAGCGTGAAGATGGCCGTTTACAGCAGGTTCTGTGAAACAATATGGTGAGAAAACCCTTTAAAAGAATGTTATATTATCGTTTGCCCTAAACAATTGTGTATTGGAAAAAAGGTTAGCCAGTTTTGTAATATACTTGCATTAAATTTTCTGTGGGATCACTACAGTTGTACATCTGTTTGATGACAGGAAGATCAGTAATTTTGTGTCTAGACAGATAGGAAACAGCTCTGCGTGGAGTCCAGGAGATCATGTGACCAAGGAGGTTTGGCTTCTTTCAGGGTAGTCTCTGAAGTCACACCTCAATGGTTGTGCTCCCCACAGATTTCAGCGTAAAGTAGGAAACACAGGATGTACCCCGTGAGTGGAGTTGGGAGGGAGAAATTAAACCCAGCACAGCAAAGGATCGTAGGACCAGTACTTTTACAGGACAAAGGGAAATAACTTTCAAATAGGAAATACTGCTGTTTGGTTACCAAGAAAAGAGGCCACATGCAACACAGAAAAAAGACTCAGGAAACCAATTTGGGAATTTTTTTTTGTTCACTAGGCAATCCCTTTAACTCCCTTATATTACAAGAGATTCTGCAGCCAAGAGTGCTGGCTAGACCTACTGAGTTTAAGAGAGCTGTAGCTCTGCAAAGGTTTACTGTAAGACTGGTTGGGCTTTGGAGAGCATGAGACTCGTGATATTTGACTCGTGAGGAGTAGTCTGTGAAACTGAGGCCTGTGGACTCCAAATACAGGAAGGGACATCCATTCCATCTGTGACATCAATGACATCTATAACATAGATAAATGCAAGGTTATGCACATGGGGAGGAAAAATCCATTATATGACTACATGTTAATTGGAAAAACGCTGGGTAAAAGTGACATGGAGAAGGACTTGGGAATCCTTGTGGACAGTAAACTTAACTGTTGCAACCAGTTGTCACGTCCCGGACGTAGGAGGTGGATCCACAGGACCACCGCAAGCGATGGTGTAAGCCACGCCAGGAACGGGAAACAAGTAGGTCCCCGGGTTTTCACCAGAACCCCCGCAAAGCGGGATTGACTTGCTGCGGCGGGAGTCTACCAGGTCGTTTACCCCTGACGTGACTTGCTTGCGGTGGAAGCCAAGGTATAGCGTGGTGCAGAATCGTCAGGCAGTCTCGTAGTCTGGGACAGGCAGAAGGTCAGGGCAGCCGGCACAGGTTCGTGGTCGTGGACAGGCACTAGGTCAGGGCAGGCGGCAAAAATGCGTGGTCGAGGAACGGAAGCTAATGGTACGGTACACGGTAAGTCAGAACAAGGCTTGTAACGCTTTCTCTATAGGCAGAAATGGCACTAAAGATCCGGCAACAGCCCCAGGAAGGGGCAGGCTTAAATAAGGGCAGTGACCGGCAATAGCCAATTACCGGTGCACTGGCTCTTTAAATCTCGCAGTGCCGGCGCACGCGCGCCTTAGATATCGGGGACGCGCGCACCGGGAGGCTGAGACCGCAACAGAAGCGCGGCCGGATAAGTAGAGAAGGGCCGGGCCGGCCGGGTGAGTGCGCCCACCGCCCGACATGCGAGCGGCGGTGCCGCTAGTGCGGCGACCACGGGTGTGCCCGCGACCCGGGACGGGGGTCGCGGGCCCACCCGTTACATCAGTGTCAGGCAATAGCTGCCAAAGGAAATAGGTTTATGGGGTGTATTAAAAGGGGCATAGAGGCACATGATGAGAACATTATTCTCCCATTATACAAGTCACTGGTTAGACAACACATGGAGTATTGTGTACAGTTTTGGGCACCAGTGCATAGGAAAGACATTGTAGAGGTTGAACAGGTACAAAGGTGGGCAACAAAAATAATAAAAGGACTGGGTGGCCTTACCCAGAAAGATTAGCAAGATTAGGGTTATTTAGTTTAGAGAAAAGAAGGCTTCAGGGGAGATATAATAAATATGTATAAACATATTTAAGGTCAATATAGAGATCTCTCCCAAGATCTATTTATACCCAGGACTGTATCTAGAACAAGGGGGCGTCCTCTACGTCTAGAGTAAAGAAAGTTTCTACATAAACATAGAAAGGGATTCTTTACTGTAAAGAGAACAACCAAGACTATGCACCTGTATATATGATATATGTTACTGTAGCCACCAAGCTTCAGTGCCTTCTTGGAATGCCTGTTTATTTGCAAAGATTGTGCCCTGCTGTAATTGTGCTGTGCCATATTCTCACATCAATATGAGCTCACAGGAGTTGTCAAGAACCCAGTACACCATTTGGCCGCTCTTAATGGGGTTGTCTGGCCACACTGTTTCACAGAGCCAGAAGCAGCTTTCATTAATGCATCCTGTCTCTTCTTGGTCAGGCTGTGGGTGGTTAGCATATCAGCTCAGTGTTCAAAGGTCTGCTAATTATTCTTGAGAGGAGGAGATGTTTATCTAAAGACCAGAGAAGCTTCAGAGCTAAAGAAAACAAAAGCAGTCTCCTTTGTTTGTTAAACACTAAGGCTATGTTCACACGGCTTAAAATGGGCCGTATTTCGGTCCGTAATTACGCGCCGAAGTGCGCCAGTTACGGGCCGAAAACGGCCCATTCATTACGGTAATTCACAGTTCTCATAGAGAACTATGGTTTACGTCTCCTCTCCCTGCCCCCTCTCTCATGTCACTTTCTAGCGGCGTATACGTGCCGCTAGCAGTGATTGTCTATGGGCCGGCGAAGTGCCGGCCCCCCCCTCTCACCCCCCCTCCCGCCCCGCCCCCGTCCACACGGCGTAATTGCGGGGCGTAATTACGCCCTGAAAATACAACGTGTGTACAGAGCCTTAAGCTTTAAAGCTTCAGGCAGTTCTATGTGGTGACCTGTGTCATGATGTCATCCTTGCAATTAGATAAGACAAACAGCAGGGGAGAGCAGAGCAGAGCAGGTCGGTAACCTAGAGAAACCTGAGTGCACTCAGAGCCGATAAAATCTAATTTCTCCTCAGCAAAGAAAAATAAAAAAATATATATTTGGAAAACATCTTCATTTACTGTTCCCTACATGTTAAAAGCTAATCTTTGTAGTGAGACAACCCCTTTAAGCATTATTATAAGAGATAAACATGATTGTAAATAACAGTGGTGTTGACACCAATGGGAGGTGATATGTTTGGATTATGTGTGTTCCTGGAGGACCTATGATTAAGCTTGTCCATCAATGAGCTGCAGACCAGATTGGGCTTGTTCATCAGTGAGGCATTGGTGGCTGGAGCCAGCGGGGCTTGTCCATTGCAATAGAGGTGGTGGGATGGACACTGGAATGGGCTTGTGCATTGTAATTTTGGAGACCTAGATGGTGTCCTATAGGAGGACAACTTGCACAGCCCTATAGACTGTATCAGCGGAGCAGACAGTAAGATAAGTGTGCAAACTTTGCTTTAGAGTTATATGGTGAAGAATTAGCCGTAGGTAAGAGACAACTTATTAAGCTGTTGCTGAAGCAGCATCGACTGATTAAGTTACATCCAGGGAAGTTTGCTGGGGATGTTACAGATGTCGGCCTGCAGCAAGCCAAAGTGGGTTGGGTGGTTCTAGACACATTTGGAGAAAGCTACAGCTGGGTCTGGGGATACTGTGTGATAAAAGAGATTGGTGATCACGGTGTAGTAAAAGGATGCCATGCGACCTGATGTGTATAGCACCACATAGGGTGAATTGCAACTAGTACACATATTGGACGACATATATGATTTTTGGTGCCCAGGCATCATTCTTTTTGCGCGCATTAGTGGCGTAGAATGCACCTGAATTTATGAACCAGTTCTACTGCAGGTCAAAGATTAGGCGCTTTCTAGCTTCCAAAATGACAACGCAGGCTCAGGTAAACCATTTTTAACTTGGTCTGGCTGTTCCAGCAGTAATGCACCCAGTTTTGCTGTCCTCCCATCATAAATGTGTAGAATCATATGGTTGTGGTGTAACACAACTCCAGCCTGCCACCCGATCACAGGCGCATTTCAAAGTGCCACAGATGCCCGATAATGTGCCTAATTTTGGCGTGCGCCTGATTAAAAATATAGCGTACAGGACTGTGAAAGTTTTTGGGCTGAAAGGATATCATCACTACTGGTGCAGCCTCGTACATACATGTCGCCCACTACGCTTTATTAAGGAGACTGTAACCATCAAGCGTTGTTCTACTGTTGTGTGAAGAAGAAATGTAAAATCATCTGTTCAGTTGTTAAACGGGTTGTCTCACTACAAGGATTGCTGCTTTTTATGTTAAAGATCTTGCAAAAACAAGTCACTTTGCAATATATGTCCATTAACAGTGTCCTACTTATTCCTAGATAACCCCTCTTGTATGGGCTGCATCAGCTCCTCAGGTTGCTACAGACCTGTTCAGTCTCTCATGATAGGCTACCAGGACTGGTTGCTATAGCTACAGACCTGTTCAGTATCTCATGATAGGCTATCAGGACTGGTTGCTATAGCTACAGACTTGTTCAGTCTCTCATGATAGGCTTCCAGCACTGGTTGCTATAGCTACAGACCTGGCTTCTACTGCAGCCTACTAGAAGCCAGTAAACACGCCCCTGAATTCACAATGAAACCAAGAAAACAGGAATGAGGTAAGATGAATCAATGTAGTGAGACAACCCCTTTAAGTTATCCTTGACCGCCTCGTATAAGTGCCACAATGCACATGTCTACATCAATGTTGCGCGCTGAGGCTGGCGCCTCCTCTTGCAACCTGGCAGCTAACAAATATTTCTGCTGAATAGCTATTCTAACAGGACACCTGTAGTGCTAAGAGATTTATTGACCATCTGGAATCCATATTGACAGTATCTCTTTAAGAATTATAGATGATAATAGCTAGTCTTTAAGCTGTAATTTTCCTAGCACTTGGTAAATATTAGTGAGAAACAATATATTGACACAGAGGGTTGTTATCAGGGTCTCTCACATGACTTTGTTGTTGTGGGAGCGTTGTACTGAGTAGCCACATAGCTCTGTGCTGGTGTAAACAATTACTACTCAGCGATGTTTAGAGGGAAATCATGGGAACCCAGGTGTTCATGGTTCAGGGTTTTTCAGCATCAAGTCATGGGTTTTTTCCGGTGCCAGTTAACCTCTTAAGAACTAGCCATTCGAAGAAGGGAGGCCTTATACTGGAAAAATACTGAGCTGTCAGCTTGCGTAACATTTGGTTACACAGGCATTTGTTTCAAGTAAGATATAAGCTAGAGAAAGTTTGCTGCGAAGTTAGAAGTAGCTGGACCTGTGGCTATAGAGGGACGCCTCCCGCACAGTGTAGTAACTTCTCCCAGCTGATGTTACGGATAGATGAAGCTGATAAGATTCCTGGAGAAGCTTGGACCTGTATATGGGGGGCACCCGTGCACGGTGTTGTCTCAGGATTATCTCTCTATCTTCGCTGGCATGTGTTTACCAGCTGATGCTGATAGATGATGCTTATAAGATTCCTGATGCAGCTTTGACCTATATATAGATGTGATGTAAGTATTTGTAATCCATATTATGTGTGCTTTGCCTTTATAATCTATATTATGTAAAGTATATGCAATATCACACTATCTTCCTTTAGTCTTATGTAATCACTTAGTTCTTCATATAATAAAGTTTATAAAACCTTTGGTGTTGCCTTCTTTAAAGCCGTATCGGACCCACACAAATAGTTGGCAAAACAACACCGCAGCACCACATATATACAGTCTGTTCATTATACCATAGACCACAAGCTACACAGTGTGGGGCACAGTACATTACAGGATGAAACGATGTACATACAGCAGGAATGTCAGACGCACACCACACAATGAATATCTTTGAAGCAAAGCCAATTGAACGGCGTATAATAAAAGCTTTAGTTACGTACATTCATTTTTTTAATGTAAACATTTTAAAATGACCGATTACTAGTCACATTGCATCTATGTAGTGCCGCAACCTGTACCCACCAACAGCAGCAAATATCCTAGCAGCTAGTAATAACACCTATCATGCCACCTGCCACGTGTAAGTTACGTTGCTGTTAGTCTTGTACTGGTTTGCTATTTACATCAGGGTGGTCTGTGTGCTAGACGACCAACAAGTGTACTCGACCGGTACCTGATCTGGCTGATGCATTGAGTGTCTCCAGCATCGTTGGCGGCCATAATTTCTGCTCAGAATTAATTGACTTTCATCACTGAACAGCACTAAGAACCACTGGTTCCTCGTCCAGCGCAGATGCTCCCTGGTCCATTCAAGACAATGGGGCAGATTTATCAATAGCGTCTTACTTTTAGACAGTGTAAACTTAGAATAGACAGTCAATGTGCCACATTTATCATAGTGTTGATAAATCTGGCGCAGGTTAGAACTGTCTAGTCTCAGTTTGTGCCATCTTTAAGTTGGCTTACTTTTACGCCAGAATTTGGTCGCACATCCTGGCGCATTTTTGGTCGCATTTAAGCCATGCCCCCTTTCCATGAAACCATGCCCACTTTCACGAAGCCATGCCCCTTTGTCGGAGGCGGCGCAGAAGCGTCTGAAACTATCTAAAACACATAGCAAATGTGCGAAAAGCTTGTTTTTGGCGCAAAGTCAGCCAGAATTCTCGCGCAACTGCCTTGATAAATCTGGCCCAATGATGTCTGTGCCTGATTGTGTGGTCAGGTTGACTAACACACAGACCACGCTGATGTAAACGGTTTCGAATGGTCCAACGTGACACTTGGTGCCTTTTACTTCCCTTAAACGTGCCTGGAGTTGTGCAGGATTCATCATCCTGTTCCAAAGGGCATTGTTTACAATGAAGCGGTCATCAGTGTGTGATGGAGCCAAAGGACGTCCACTTCTTTGCCTTTCTGTGACTCTTCCAGTCTCTCTGTTGCAACCTGTTGATTACACTCTGTGACACCCTAAGCTCAGTGGCCACTTCCATCTGAGAGCATCCTGCTTGAGACCTTGCAATGGCGAGGTACTGTTGATTCACTGTAAGGTGTTGTCTTGGTCCCATCATGACAGCATGACGATGAGGACTGTTTAAATCCCAATTAAAATTGATCCCCTAATTTTATTGGACGATTCAGGGATCAAACACCTGTTGTGAATTTTGTATTAAGCTCCTTGTTAGAAATCAGCAAGTTGTGCAAAAGTACTGAAACTCTGAACAGTTGGACATGTGCAGGCTTGGACTAGCCCACAGAGGGACAGGGGAGCTCCAGATCATGGCAGACCTGAAGCTGTTTTTTTAACTGTATTTGCATCTTCAGACGGGGCAAAAAAGCAGAGAAAGAGATGCCAAAAGCAAGAGGCAGAGCACAGGAAGCATGTACAGTCATTTACAGTAGCTGTAGAGTGGCCCCCTAAGTAAACTACAGCAGTGGACCCAAAACCAACTCAACTGGTAGGCCCCTAGAATCAGCTCCACCTGTAGGCCCTCTACATCCCAGGCTGACACTGGACATGTACAACCTAAAGTTAAGAGATGGTCTCATTTAGTGTATTTACAAAGAAATGTTGGGCGACATGTATGAACAGGGCTGCGCCAGATATCTGCCGTCTTTTCAGCTGAGATCAGGTGCAGCCCCGTTCATACATTTTTAATTCTCCCGCACGCCACTCTCGGTATGGCAGGGCTCACTAGAACCATACGAAGCTATAGATTTATAGCTCCACTACGGCATTTATAGGCGCATTACAGCTGGAACAGGTAGAGCACTTTCAAAGTGGTATATCTGAGCCCAAAATATTGTGTTAGCGCTAGAATGCGCCTGATTTATGACCCGCCGTAGACCGGGTTCATAAATCAGGCGCATTCTATGCCATTAATATGCACATAGAATTTGGCGTGTTAACGCCAAATTTAATGCATGTCGCCCGTTATGTTCATCCCGAAATTTCAACCTAAAGCTAAATATCCGTAACTTTTTGTGAGCTGTTTAAATAGGGCAACACTAAGGCTATGTTCAAACGGCTTAAACTGGGGCGCATTTTGTGGTGTACTGCGCTCAAATATGAGCGAAATGCGCCCCAATCATTACGATAATCCACAGTTCTCACAGAGAACTATGGATTACGCCTCCTCTCCCCGGGCGTACAATACGACACGCGGGGAGATAAGTGACGTGTCAATTACTCGCGGCGAATACGTGCCGCGAGTAATGATAGTCTGTGGGGCCGGCGGGCTTCTGGATTTGCGCAAGCTCCTGAAGTCCCGGCGTAATTGCGGGCTGTACTGTACGCCCTGCAATTAGCCGTGTGAACTCAGCCTAATAATCATTTTCTCACAGTGATATAGTTTACAATTTTTTCCGTAAATGGAAGGCAACAGATAGCAATGGCGCCCGACAGCTCTGTTGATTACACTAGGTCGTCGGGTTTTTGCCCTGATGCCCATTATTTAGATGGAAAAATAGCACAAGCTGCACTATTTTTTCCGTCATTCCCGACAGAGCATGCGATGAAAGTTCCGAACGGAACTTCTGACGCAGATGTAGCCCAAATCTAAGACAACAGTATGAAAGTGATGTGAGGAGACGCTCAGCTATTGGGATGATGAGGGTTTGGCAAAATGTAGCAATGCATCTGGGGCTTCTGTCTGTGTATTTGCAGTCTAGGTTTGGGTTACTGTGTCCACTAAGCCGCTAAGAATAGACGCTCGTTGCTGCTCTTTCATTAGAGCGCTGTGTGACAGACAATTCCCTCTCTTTGTGGGATCATTCCTTTCATGTCTTCTCTGGCAAAAGAGCCAGAAACCATTTCAAAGCAAAACGTTTCTGGTCTCCATTAAGGCAGCGACCAGCTGATCTCCATAATGAAAAGGATTGCATTCTGGAACTCAGTGACCTTCTGTGGGCCCCCGGAAAATTTTTTACGCAATTTTTTAAAATACTTTAACCCCCCCCGCCCGGTCACTGCGAAAAGTTTTGGCCCAAAATCCGGAACTTACACAAGTAACTGCATCCATAGAGAGCACTGCGAGTGCGAGGAGGACCTGCAATACTGATAAGCACCAACAGGGGGAGCTTACACTCACTAAAATAAAACTGAATTTTCCCGGGGAAGTCAAATTTGGGGAAATTGTTGTTTTTTGCTTCCCCACACTGAAAATTGCTTTTTTCCGGGAAAAACAAACCCAAAAAGACAAATATAGAAAATTTTTTGAGCTACTTCTTTTAGTAAAATTTAAAAAAATTTTAACAATGACTGATGAATTCACACTGAGAGCAACACAGGAACGGTTTAAGGGGTTAAACGCTTTTAAATGGGGGAATTTAGTATTATAGATTTATTTTCTTGACATGGGGGGGGCCATATTAATTTATTAATTCTTGGTACATAGGGGTTTAGTATTATAGTATTTTAATATTCTTTTTTCCTAGGGGCGGGAAATTATATAGTTATTTTTTTGTACATAGGGACATTATTATAGAAGTTATTATTCTTGTACTTGGGGGGCCCAGTATTATAGTAGTTTTTTTCTTGTACATGGGGGGAAAATTTATGGCAGTTATAGTTTTTTTACATAGGGGGCAGTATTATAGTAGTTTTTATTCTTGTACTTTGGGGGCATTATTATGGTGGGTTAATTTTTGTAAAATAGGGGCAAATTTTAGAAAGTTATATTTTTTGTACAAAAGGGGCATTTTATGTTTTATATTCTTTTCCCTAGGGGAATATTCTTAAAATTAAATTGCACATTGGGGGGTCATTATTTTTGGTATTTAATTCCCCTTTTTACAAAGAGGACAGTTTTTATAGTATTTTAATTTTTAAAATAGGGGGCAGAAATTATAGAGGAAATATTTTTGTATAAGGGGCGTATTTAGTATGATTTTTCCTGTACTTAGGGCAGTATTTTTAGTAGTTATATTCTTGTACATAGGGGCAGTTTAAATGGGTTTATTAATTATTGTAATGGGGAAGGCAGTATTTTATTATTTTTAATTTTTTCCTTGTACTGGGGGGGCCAATTTTAAATGGTAGTTAATTCCCTTTTTACAAAAGGAGCGTTTTAAAGTACTTTTATTTATTCAAAAAGGGGGCAGTTTTTAAAAAGTTTATTCTTGAAACATGGGGGGCAGTATTAATAGTTATTTTCTTGCCTAGGGGACAGTATTTAGTAGAAAAATTTTGTTTTTACTTGGGGGGGCTATTAAGAGTTATTTTCTTGTACTTAGGGCAGTATTATGGCAGTTATGTCTTTTAAACATAAGGGGAAAATATTAAGTTTTTAAATATTCTTGTACTTGGGGGGCCCGAAATTAGGTTTTAAATATTCTTGTAAAAAATTAGGGGAAGTATTTTTAATTATATTCTTGTAAATAGGGGGCAGTATTATGTAGTTAAATTCTTGAAAAATTTTGGGGGCAGTATTCTAGTATTTTAGTTTTTTGCAAAAGGGGGGGCAGTATTTTTATATTATATTCTTTTTACATAGAGGACTTTATTATAGTATTTATATTTTTATACATAGGGGGGTATATTATAGTATTTTATTTCTTTTTAACCTTAAGGGGGGGCCGTATTATAGTATGTTTTCCCTGTACATGGGGCCCAGTATTATGTAGTTATATTTTTGTACATGGGGGGCAAAATTATAGTTTTATTTTTATTGTACTGGGAGGCAGAAATTATAGTATTATTTTTCTTGTACATGGGGACAGTATTATAGTAGTTATTTCTTGTACATAGGACCCAAAGTTTTAAATAGCTGTATTCGGATTCAGAAGGGGCGAAATTATATTAGTTATATTGTTGTACATGGGAGGAAAGTTTTATAGAAGTTATTTTTCTTATCTTGGGGGGGCAGTATTAAAAAAATTATATTCTTGTTCTTTGTGGGGCAAAAAAATTACGTATTAAATTTATTCTTTACTTTGGGGGGCAAGTTTTATAAAATTTATATTCTTGTACATAGCGGGTATTTTTGGTATTTATAGCTTGCCCTTGGGGACATATTATAGTGGGTTATTTTGTTGTAACATAGGAGGCAGTTTTAAAAGTATTATATTTTTGTACATAGGGGGCGTATTATGGGTTTTTGTATTCTGACTCATAAGAGGCAGTATTATAGTAGTTATATTTTAATGGGAGGCAGAAATTTTTAAAATTATTATTCTTTACTTTGGGCATTTTCTATAGTTTTTTCTTGTACATAGGACCCAAAATTTAAAATTTTTAAGTTACATTATTGTAATAAAAAAATTTATTATGTATTTAAATTTTCCCGTACAAAAGGGACAGTATTTTTAGTATTTTATATTCTTGCCAGGAGTCAGTTTTAATAGTAGTTAATTATTTATGTAAGAGCGGGAATTATAGTTTTTAAAATTCTTGTATATGGGGGGGCAGAAATTAAAAGTAGTTGTTTTTGATTCATAAAGGGAGTTTTTTTAAAAAAAAGTTAAATTTTTTGTACATAGGGGGCAGTATTCTTGTATTTTTTCTTCCCATTTGGGGGGACACCCTTTTATAGTTTTTAAATATTCTATTTTTTTGTATTATATTCTATGTAGGGACAATATTCATTATTGTTGGGACATTAAATAAAAAACATCTCCAGGAAGAAAAATTGGGGAATGGGTTTTTTTCCCCTTCCCTTTAAATACCTTTTGATTGTTTTCATCACAAGCGGGGAAGTGGCCCCACACCTGAAAGTTTAAAAGGGGTTTTTGGGGAAAAAGTGTCAGCAAAATCTTGGTGCTTAATGTTTTTATGTGGTGGGATGAATTAATGCTCCTAGACTGCAGACTCCTTGTTTCAACTCCACTAAACATAGAGACCGGTTTAAAGGAAATAAAAAGTTAATTTTTCAATGAGAAAAAAATTCTGAGAATAATCGACATTTATGGTCTCTGAAGTCTTATGGGCGTTACAGCCTGAATTCAGTCATGTGCAGGTCTTAATGCAACAAACCCTCCAACCAGCCATCCTGTGAGTCATCTGCCCTCCCTCCTCCTTGTCCAGCACTGACAAGGTTAAGGAGGAATCAAGAGAATGAGCGCTTGTTTTCAGTAGCCTCGCGTCATGATTTGGCAGTTTTACCGACTCATTTCCTGTCGTTTGAAAAGCCAACCTTATTTCTAAGTTTAGCTCAGAGAAAAAGCAGCCTTTAATTTAATACTAAAATCAAAACCACCCGTGTAGCTCTCAGCTGACATCAGCACCGGCTGAACCAAACATCCCGCCAGCTCCAGACTCCAGCTCAAGTGTCAGACTCCTTGGGTCACATCAAATCTCGGGAAAACAAAGGACTGGGATGTAAGGCCTCGTGTAAGGCTGTGTTACTGACTTTTATATGGAACTGCAGTAGGCTCCCGCGAGGTTGTGCAGAACCCCTACCAAACATCTCTAGTGAATGTTTCTGATTTAATACATTTTTTGCCAATAGAATAGACATTTCGTGCGCTGCCCTCTATTCGGAATATTTATGTACAAGCTATTGCTTCTGGGAGAAAGTAGCCCTGGATTTTTTTTTCATGCCCAAGTACATGCTTTTTTTTTACCATGCTTTAGGGTATATACACACGACGTAATTTCGCAGCGTATTTGCGCTCTAAGGCCGTGTTCACACGGCTTATTCACGCTCGCAATTCCGGCTTGAATAAGGGGCGGGGGCGCGGCCCGCCGGCCCCATAGACTGCCATTATCCACGGCGCGTATTGCGCCTGGATAATGTGCATGTCACTTTCTCCCCACCCAGCGGATTCGCCGAGCGGGGAGGAGCGACGGAATCCACTGTTCTCTATGAGAGCAGTGGATTACCGTAATTACACCGACGGATTGGCGCCGTACTGCAGCGCACATCCGGCGCGGAGTACGGCGCCAATCCGCGGTGAAATAAGCCGTGTGAACACGGTCTAATACGGGTGAGATGCGCGCCGTAATAACGGTAATCCATAGTTCTCATAGAGAACTATGGATTACGCCTCCTCTCCCGCTCGTACAATACGATCGTATTGTACGCGCGGGGAGATGAGCGACATGTCAATTATTCGCGGCGAATACGTGCCGCGAGTAATGAATGTCTCGGGAGTATGCGCTGATCAGCATGAGCTCCCAAAAGACACGATGTACTGCGGTGCATACTGTACGCGCTGCAGTGCATCATGTGAAAACACACTTTGCTCCTGTCTTTCTAATTTCAACTAACAAGCCATAAACTGCTTGGCTTTACCATATGGGTAGCTGGGGTTAGAGGAAAGTGAGGAACCTAAGGGCCACACACGGGACAGTCATCAAGGCACTCCTGGTAGTAAAACTGAAAGGCTATGTTCACACGGCTTAAAATGGGCCGTATTTCGGTCCGTAATTACGTGCCGAAGTGCGCAAATTACGGGCTGAAAACGGCCCATTCATTATGGTAATTCACAGTTCTCATAGAGAACTATTGATTACGTCTCCTCTCCCTGCTCGGCGAATACGCCGAGGGGGGGAGATAATTGACATGTCACTTTCTAGCGCCGTATATGCGCCGCTAGCAGTGATTGTCTATGGGCCGGCGAAGTGCCGGCCCCCCGCTCCCGTCCCCGGCCACACGGGTTAACTGTGGGACGTAATTACGCCCCGCAGTTAACCCGTCTGAACATAGCCTTACGGGTCCTGATCAAATGTATAACTTTGTTTTTTCTAGTTCCACCTAGCTAGGGAAGGCACAGCCGCAGGCACCGTGTGCCAGGTCAGGGGCAGGCTTTTGAATTTTCTGTGGGTTCGGGGTGCCATTTGTCGTACTTGCTAGTGCACCAAAATGCCGTGACCCAGCCCTGACCATACCACCATTGTTTGACTGGCCCACCAGAGGATGCTCTGATGGGCCACAGGTCCAACACATGTACTTTTTAACTGTATGTGTGTACTGGATAGCAATGCAGGAAAAAGAAAAAAGTGGACCCGGTGCACGTAGAGAATAAAATAAAGCCCGAGCTAAAGGCTTATTCAAAAAAGTTTGTCAATTTATTCTTAAAAATGCAAAGTTATTGCCTTCACAAGATTAAAAACATAACATAAATAAAATTATCTTTACGCGTTTCGCACGTGAACCCATGCTTCCTCAGAAGTATACCTATATGGTTCAGGTGTGAAACGCGTAAAGTTTGTTTTATTTAGGTCATGTTTTTAATCTTGTGAAGACAATCCCTTTGCATTTTTAAGAATAAAATGACAAACTTTTTTAAATAAGCCTTTATCTCGGGCTTTATTTTATTCTCTACGTGCGCCGGGTCCACTTTTTTCTTTTTCCTACATTGCTGTCCATCCACCATCGGATCCCCGAGTGGAGTGCCAGCGACCCATGGCTGCCGTATCAAGGGCTACGGAATATAAATAGCCCCGCAAACGCATATGAGTGTTGTGCCTCTAAATTAAGACCGCAACCTCAAGAGGTGAGTTACTTCTCTTTATTCATCATTATTCAAGGACTATTACACTATTGTGCGCCCCCTCCCTCTTTTTCTTTATTGTGTCCTGGATATGCGCTCACAGTTAGAAACATGCATTACATACCTACCTTCAGGGCCCTATATACCTACAGTGGACTTATAAACATACCTTCAATCAATGTATATTACTACCTACAGGAGATCTATATACCAACATGCGTCTATATACCTACCTACAGAATTCTACTTATGTGGGGCCTACCTTCCTACAGGGTCTATAGCTACCTATATAGGGTCTATATAACTACCTATAGGCTGTCTATATAGCTATGGGGTCCTATATGCCTGCAGGAAGCCTATATAACTACCTATAGGGGCCTATAGATCTAACTCCAAGGGGTTTATATACCTACCTACATTGGCCCTACCTATCTACACGGGCATATATTTTTATCTACAGGGGGGCTATGTACCTACAGGGGCCCAAATATTTATCTACTGGGGACCTTTACTCCTAGCTACATAGGGCCACATGTATGAAAACTGTCTTGCTCTAAGACTTTTCTTGTTGCCCATAGCAACCAGCGTTCCCCTTTTACTTCATATAGTGCTCTGAAAAAATGAAAGGGGCACTCTGGTTGGTTGCTATCGGCAACAAAGAAAGTCTTAGACCAAGACAGTTTTCATACATGTCCCCAATAGTGTCTAAATAACTACCTATAGGGGGCTATGTACCTACGTACAGGAGCTTATTTACCTACCGAAAAGGGAGGTTTAACTGTTTGCCTACCTAAATTTGGAGGTGTTTCTACCTACTATATTGGAGGTTTACTTATCTACTATATAAGGACATAAAAGAAGACTAAACCTTGGTATACAAACAAGAGTCCCATAGTCATTTGTTGGTACTCTTACTGTTTGTGGCACAAGAGGGTCATTGTTACCATTGGGGGCACTATGGATAGGAAATTTATACAGAGATGGGGATTGGTAAGGAGATGCTGGTAAAGTGAGAAGTCTAAGATGTTTGTGTGGTGAATTCTGCAGGGATTAGCTGTAGCCAGAAGAAGTTGTCAGCAGTCTGAACCAGATGTAGAAGAAAAAGGAAAGAGGACAACTCATCAGAGAAAAGAATCTCTCATCAGAGAAGGAAATTACTCATCAAAGAAAAGAACGACCCATCAGAGAAGGAATAATTCATCAGAGAAGGAAATGACTCATCAGAGAATAGAACAACCCATCAGAGAAAACATCACCTTTGAGTCCCTTGATGTAGCTTTTCTGTAATCACTTTTATGTGTGCAGAATGACTGCATATAACTGGTATCTACCGCTAAATGGCCACTGTATGGTGGTAATATTTGTAGTATAGTTGTAGAATAATGGTTTATATTCAGTAATGACATGGTGTATTATTCAGTCACTATGTGGTGGTGCTATGTGGTCATGGGTTGAGGGTATTATTCAAAAACTATTGGTGGTATTATTCAGTCAGTATGTGGTGGTGATACTTGTTGGTATTATTCAGTCAGTATGTGGTGATTATTCTGAGTATGGACACTCAGAATAAAATTAGCAAGAAGAAATTAGTATTGGAAATAAATATTTTTCAATAGGACCTTTACTATTGGTGTCTTTTACAGTGGCCTGACCCCAAAACCAGCAAAAATGACTTTTTTTGACACTCAATCAAATTTTAAAGATGAAATTAGGATTTGAAATAACATTTCTTCCAAGAAGGACATTTGCTAACGGTGTCTTCTGCAGTAGCTGGACCCCAAAAACTGCAAAAATGAACTTTTGGGCACTCAGAATAAAGACGGGAAAGATGCAGCCAGCAATATAAAAATCCTGAAATATTGCTGACTATGATTTTCTAAGCTTGCTGTACCCCCCTTCTTGCTCACTTACCACCTCTAGTTCACTCCATGTTCAAAAATATGAATATTAAAAAGGTCAAGATTTGTTCACAGTCTCTTATTGAAGAACTGTACTCCAAAGACAGCAAATCCACAGTGTTCTTAAATGCCTATACTTTGCATCTAGCAGATAGGATTATAAACAGAATTTTTTCTATGGAATATCTGTGAAATGGAGTCCTATGTAAGAACCCTGACAGCAAATCAACAGTGTTCTTAAATGCCTATACTTGCAACTGGCAAATTGGAGTAGAAATATAATTTTTTCTATGGAATATCCGTTAATGCTGTTTTATGGAAGAACCCTGATAGCAACAGTACAACACAGAAGTCTTCTTGAATCAAATAATTTAACTACAAGCAAATAGTATTAAAAAAGATTTATTTCTATGGAATATCTGTTAACACTGTCTTATGGAAGAACCCTGGAAGCATCACTGCAACACTTGCATTTCTTTCTATGGCAGATTTGCTGATGGTGTCTTCTGCAGTGGCCCAAAATAGAAAAAAATGAACTTTTGGGCACTCTGAATAAAGATGGGAAAAATGCGGCCAGCTATAGAAAACTATACATTATACAAAAGGTATACAAAACTCCCTAACTATTGATGTGTATGATTCCCTAAGCTAGCTGTCCCCCTCCCAGACTAATCTAACTAGCAGCTTTTCCTGTGTAAAATCGCTAGAAAATGGTGTTTCCTCCTGCTGTCAAACAAACACAAATTATTAGTTTTTCTTTCCTTTTTTGGGACACAAATTCTAATAACTGAAATAACAACCATTAGGTAATAATACTTTGGTGATGCAATGGTTAAATTAACTATGAGGGTCAGTAAAGGCACAGAAAAAAGTTGCAGCAAAATGGAATGTGTATTATTTTGATGGTTGGCAATATATTTTTTATTTTTATGTAAAGGAACAGTGCAAAAAAATGTTCCTACAACTAAGTTTGTATTCATATCTGCTTTCAGAGTCCCAACAATAGATCCTTTAATATTTGTTTGAAAAAAATAGAGATGTATAAATGAAAATTCTGGACACCTTATAGAAACTTGATGTATCCCAATATAAGTCAGTGTGGTTTTTCGTCTATAGGCAGTGTTCCTTGTGCTTTGGATGCGGAGCAGCCAGGGGCGTAGCTATAGGGGGTGCAGAGGTAGCAGTTATTACCGATTCCTGCAGCCTGAGGGGACCCAAAAGCCCTTCTGCCATATAAGGAGATACCAGCATTGTAAATGGCACATGGCAGCTGGGGGGGCCCATTTGACTTTTTGCACTAGGGCCGATGAGTTTCAAATGCCTCTGGCCGCAGCATTGTGGCTCCCATCATAAACAGAAACCACAACGCCAATGTGAGCAGGACTTATCTTTTTCTATGGTTTACCATCAAGTCCATGGCAGCAGTACAATTATTTCCACTGCAGTCTTATGAAAGCAATTGGAGGGCAATTCCCAAGAACCACACAGTTAAATTAGCGAGGTGTAAATGTTTTACAAACCAGCTCACTTGTCTGGTAACACCCTGTATGAATACACCCTAAATATAACAAAGTTAAATCATCACCCTGCGCTCACCCACAGCTGTGTCTTTGCCTTTATTTATATTGTGAATGTGGGATGCAAAGAAAATCCACATGACCAAAATAGGACATTTTTGGAGATATGTGACTCAGGGGAACGAGCAGGAACTGAAACTCTATTGAGCATGAGATTTTATTTTCCAGCATCAGTTTTGTGCTTTCTGTTGTGTATCCAGGAAGGAGTAAGGTGCCTGAATATTCAAGGCAAAGTTGACAAAATCCTCTACTCCCCAAATTCCCAAAAATATGGTTATATTTTTGCAGAATAGTTATGATGCCAGATATTTCTAGATTTTATTTTTTGCAACAAAATAATTGATATTGTTTTATGGTGTAGTAGCCCTGCTGTGCTGCTGATGCTCACTAGCAACACGATTTTTGTTGTGTTGAGCTGAGAGTGGCTACTTACTGGCATTTTTCCTTTTTACCAAGGTGTAGGAGTACAGTAATGGATACTTAAGGCGACATGTATGTACTGTGCTGCGGCAGAAGTCTGGTATCTTTTCAGCCCGAAAACTGGCGCAGCCCTGTTTGCTATATTTTTAATAAGGCGCACTCCAGTATTAGGCGCAATACAAAGCGCCCGCTGCACTTTGTAATGCGCCTGAGAACGGGGGGCGTGCTGGAGGCGCTGCACTACAACGGTACAAAGCTACACTTTTTTAGCTTTCGTACAGCAAATCCAGGCGCATTACTGCTGGAACAGGTAGAGCACTTTAAAAGTGGTTTACTTGAGCCAGAAGTGTCGCTTTGTAGCTAGAAAGCACTACATTTATAATCCACAGTAGAACAGGTTCATAGATTAAAGCATATTTTATGCTACTAATGGGCACAATAAAATTGGCATCTGGGCGCCAAAACTCATACATGTCGCCCTTACAATTGATCCTTTGCACCAACTCCACATTCCACTTTGTAGTTGCACGGTGGATTTTGCAGGATTTGTATTGGCTGGATGGCATGCCCTCTTGCATTTGAGGAGAATGTTGCCACCTGCTGTGCTCAATATACAACAGGTGTTCAATAAATGCCCAGTATTGTCACCGTCCACTTACTTTGCAGGTAATTTTTATGATGTTTAAAGGTAGAGGCACTCTTTGAGGGTGTAAATGTAAAATGTCAGCTTGTTTTGACCATTAGTGTTGCAATCTTTTTTGATACAAGCCATTATGGGTGATCGTAGTAAGCTGACGAAATGTACAAGGAAAAAACATACATAGAGATAGTTGACTTTTATAAAGAGGCTGCTCCTTCAGTATCAAAAGTTCAGTAATGGTCTTACGACTCCAAGAAAGGCAGAGAAAGCATCTTAGGTGACCTGCGCCCCGACCAACCTGTTGAAGCAGCTACAGTCAAAATTGTTGAAAAAAAAAATCGAAAAAGTTGTAATGCAAGATGCTCAGATTTGAGTGCATAGGTTAGAAGAAATGACTCTCCTATGTGTTGGCCCTATACATCACATCCTTCCTGATCAACTTAATTTGCCAAAGGTCAGTGCAAGATAGGTTCCTCGAATGCTCAGAAAAAAGTTTGCGTTTATTGTTGTAAAGAGTTTTTAGAGCTGTGTGGTGATGATCCATCAAGTTTTATTCATCGAATTGTGATTGAAGATGAAACTTGGATGCATCATTATGATCCAGAGAGCACAAAAGGAACAACCTCTCGAAAGAAGATCAAAGTTACCCTATCATCTGAAAAGACAATGGCCATGGTTTCTTAAGAAAGCAAAGGGATTTTACTAACTGAATATAAAGAAAAAGGTAAAACTGTCAGTGGGACTTTGTAGGCTGCTACTTTAATCCCTTCACGATGCAGCCAGTTCTGGACCAAAAGAGGCAGCCCCATTTTTCAAATCTGAAGTGTCAATTTATGTGAGAATAACTTTGTTATACTTTTGCCTACCCGTGTGGTTCAGAGATTGTTTTCTCATGACAAATTGTCCTTAGTAATACATTTTGGTCCATACAATCCTTGTTTATCAAAATGTTTTGAAACATTTGGAAACATTGGAAATTTTAAAGGTTAAAAAATTTCTCCATGTAAGACAGATAGTTTAATCACACAAAATACTTTATAATTAGCATCTACCATAAGTCTACTTTACATGGGCATAATTTTTAATTGTCTTTTTATTTTTTGCAACATAAGGGAGCTTAAAAAATATTTTCTGATATTTTCAAGAAAATTTGTAACACAGATGTTTCTAGGGACAAGTTCAGTTCTGACGTGACTTTGAGGGGCCTGTAACTTAGATAAAACTTTGAGATTCTTAGTCCACACGTTTTGATCAAAAAATGCTTAAGCCACCCCGGCTTACAACGGGATCTCAAGGCGGTGGTCCTACTGTATTCTTACCTCTCACTAGAGTCAAATTCAGACTTCTCATAGGGTCAACCGACCTCCATAATCCAGAGAGAAAAATAAAAAAGCACCAACCCTGCAAGCATACTGCACTGATATGACAACCTGTGGAAGTGGGCGGGGAGACGAAAATGGAGGCATCCATTCCTCCCTATATAGTTTAAAAGCAATATATGCCAAATACAATGTATAGTTCTGAACAAAAAAACAATTCTGAAAAACACAATGTGAACCTGGGTGCCACTGGCTTGGCTTCGGCATATGTATATACACGCACTCCAATACCAGTGGCACACCATCTGCTAAAAAGGTAAAAACAAATACATGGAAAACCTCTAAAGGAAGCATTTATGCTATCTACAATACATGAAAAACTTTGAGATTTTAGTTACGTTTTGATAAAAAATGCTTAAGCCACTCCTGGCTTACAATGGGATCTCAAGGCAGGTGGTCCTACTGTGTTCTTACCTCTTGCCTCCGTTTTGGTCTCTTGCACCCCGCCCACTTCCACAGGTTGTTATATCAGTGCAGCTTGCAGGGTTGGTGCTTTTTTATTTTTCTCTCTGGATTATGGAGGTTGGTTGACCCTATAAGAAGTCTGAATTTGACTCTAGTGAGAGGTAAAATTAAAGGACCCCCCGCCTGAGATCCTGTTGTAAGCGGGGATGCTTAAGCTTTTTGATCAAAACGTGGGACTAAATCCAAGTGTTTTCAGTATTTAGGATAATGCTCTTTAGGGTTCATGTATGTTAGCCCTTTTAGCAGATGGTGTGCCCTAGTTGATGCGTGTATCTAATATCCGCAGCCAGCCATTGCACCGGTTCACATTGTTTTTCCAAAATGTTTTTTTTGTGCAAAAATACATTGTATTGCATATATTTCTTTAAACTATATAGGAGGAATGATGCCTCCATTTTGTCTTTCCCCCGCCCCTTCACGGTTGTTTATCATGCAGTTGCTTTTTTTTATTTTTCTCTCTGGATTATGGAGGTCGGTTGACCTATGAGAAGTCTGAATTTGACTCTAGTAAGAGGTAAGAATACAGTAGTACCACCCGCCTTGAGATCTCGTTGTAAGCTGGGGGTGGCTTAAGCATTTTTTGATCAAAACATGTGAACTAAGAATCTCAAAGTTTTTTCATGTATTGTAGATAGCATAAATGCTTCCTTAGAGGTTTCCATGTATTGTATAGCCCTTGTATCTTAGATACTCCCATAAATAACTCTATTAAGAAACTGCACCCCTTAAAGTATTCAAAACAGCACTTGGGAAGTTTATTAATATTTTAGGGGTTTCACAGAAATTAAAGCAATATTTCACTTTTTCTGCAGATTTTCAATTATTATCTATTATTCACTGGTAAGCAGTAGACTCAACATCGATTATCCCAATTATATAATTCTTAGAGATATCTTATATGTGACCTGGTGCACTATTTGACTCAACCAGAAGCCTCAGAATAGAAGGAGCACCTACCGGACTTTGGGGTCTCATTTTCATTTGGATTTTGTAGGCCCTCTTACAGGTTTGCAGACATCATAAGGTGCAAAAACTTAACAAACATCCCTAAA
This sequence comes from Phyllomedusa bahiana, assembly GCA_025379985.1. Classification (NCBI taxonomy): domain Eukaryota; kingdom Metazoa; phylum Chordata; class Amphibia; order Anura; family Hylidae; genus Phyllomedusa; species Phyllomedusa bahiana. The sequence goes on along the minus strand of JAODAL010047986.1, from coordinate 6,426 downwards.
AAGACCTAATTTTAGAAACAACACCCTAGAGGAATATATCCAGGGGTGTAGTGAGTATATTGACCCCACAGGGAAAATGTATTATTAGCCAACCATATGCAGATTTGGCTGAAAATGTTTCATTTTCACAAGCAAGGCTAGAAAAAAGAAGAAAATACTGCAATCCTATTAGTGTTTTTTTTTTAACAGCGCTCACCATGCAGTGTTGCTGACAAGTTATTTTTACTCATTGGGTCAATATGATTGTGATTATAACAAATTTATATATTTTTTTGTGTTGTGTTTTTATTTTGTAAAAAAATATTTATGCATCGCTATCATCTGATAGCCATAACTTTTTCCCCCCTTTATACGGAGCTGGGTAAGGGCTTTTTTTGCGGGATGAACTGAAGTTTTCATTGGGTTTATCGGGTGGGGAAAATAAAGTAAAAGATTTATAGGCTAGGTTGTTACGAACACGACAATACCAGATATGTTTACTTTATTTATTTTTTATCTTTTTTGGGGTTATTTGTACCTTATTTTAGACCAAGACAGTTTTCATGCATATGGCCCTAGATGTCCAGCTGTAAGTGATCATGTTCACATGTTGCCCCCAAATGACCTTCCGAATGCTCCCTAAGTTCCTTATAGAAACCAATGAGTCTGTCAGTGAGGTCCGGCAGCCAGTCTGATAAATGATTCATCATCTTATTTGCTGAAATGAATTGTCAACAGAACCTACCTGTGAGGAACCTTGTTGCCACCATCCTCTGAATGTTTATCCAACATCACTCCTTAGACACCTGAGGGCAGATTTGGTCTGAATCTGCTTGTTGTTCCTGTAATGACATAATTTACATAATATTTTACTTTGCTGCACTCTTACAAGATATTGGTGAAGAGTTTAAAATCTATATAATGTTGCCACCAGGGGCGATTGCTTCAGGCGTTGTTAATAGGTTGAGTATATGCAAATGCTATAAATTATTGATGAAGCCGTCACACACAGTAGGAAGCTGTGTCAATAGGAAACTGGTGGAGGGATGCTAATTGGTTTGTGACCTACAGAACCTTTTTTGCAGTACAGAGTAAAGTAAAACTGAAGGTTGCAAAGTAACATAGCAAGAAGTGTAGCCAGGATCCTTAGGACCATGATGAACCTCCTGAGTTTTGATAGATCTCCATTTTTATGGTTGAACAATTGGACTTTGGTTGAATTCTCGGACCATGATGGATCTGTTGAGCTTTGTGGAACTAGTAGGCCATGATGAATCTCCTAGTTTTTGCTAGTCATAGATTTTCCATTGGGTTCAGTTCTGGAGACTGGCTAGGCCCCTCCAGGAACTTGAAATGCTTCTTATGGAGCCACTCTTTAATTACCCTGGCTGTGTATTTCAAGTCATTGACCTGCTGGGAGACCCAGCCATGACCCATAGTGTCTAGTTGTTAATGATTCTCCTGGGCCTCCATTGAGGTCTAAGAATTTGATAGACCTCTTGGGTGTTAGTGGATCTATTAGTATTTGTTGGATCTTCTGAGTTTTAATGGATCCTCTGGGCTTAGACCTTGATTTAGCACCGGGGCCTTGAAGGATTTTCATGGTCTTGGTGTAGTTCCTGGTCCTTGTTGAATCTTCAGGACTCCATGTTAATTTCCCTGATTTCAGTTTCTTCAGCCCATTTTCATATTTACAGTAGATCTTCAGGTACTAAACCCCACTTGACTATTAAAAAAATTAATAATATAATAAAATTTATGATCCAAACGCAAAACTCCCCAACCCTGTTGTTGCTTGTCCCACACAATCTCCCTAGTCAACCAGACCTGCAGGTGGGACAATAACACCATGGACCTTCTTTATTATTTTTCCAGTCTTTCTGCATTTCATTTACCAAATCTCTATTTTCCTTATTCTCATGTCTACTTATAACCCAGGGCATGGCTGGGATTCTCTAAGAGACATAGGTCAATCTTTTTTTGCACAGGGTCCCTAAGAACCAGCCTGGTATGCACAGAAGGAAGCCCAATCCAAATCCCTTGTGTATATAATTATATCTGTATCACATGAGCCAGGACGTCAGGGATTAGTGGAGCTGAGTAAGAGGCATGAGGAGAACTGTTCTGGAGCCAAGCTCTGTGTCTGGGCATTTGTCTATTCTTGTGTTATATAAGTGAGAGCCTGTCTGCTGGAGTCAGTGCATGACTAATGATACATCAATATAAGGGGCTGTAACTAGATAAATAGTGCTGAAATCCCCCAGCATTCCCTGCTTGTTCATTCTACAAAAAAAGCTGCACTCCCCAAAACTTCTTTATTGACACAGTAAATTAGGGCAAACCCAAAATCCTAAAAACACTTAAAAACCATGTAATAATTGGACTAGCACATATAGTATATAATCAATGACAGAAAGGCGTAATAATAATACATTTACAAGAATATATATACAGAAAATTATATATATATATATATATATATATATATATATATATATATATATAGTAACTTATATATATATATATAACTTTTAGATTTTTTGTTATATTAGATCCCCATATATATTTAAATGGAAAGCAGAAACCAGGTTACACAGACAGCAGGAAAGACAGCATATTCAGATATAGTGCATTTCTCACAGTTGCTTCATTATTTCAGGGTGTATGTATAAATGTTTACACCAATGAAGGTGTTCTGATTACAAGGAGCTTGTGGGGGGAGGTGACAGCTCTGCAGGCAGGAAAAATGACTACTGCAGGAGGTCTACAGAGCTGTGACATCCTCTCCCTCCCACTGCTCACACAGAATGATGATGATGACTAAGAAGGGAGGGGGTGTGATAATGTCACCATTCTTCAGTGAGGAAAGACCTGTCTACTGGGAGCAGAGACACACCTTCTGGGAGGAGAAACCCGCCTCCTGGGAGGAGAAGCACATCCCGGGATTTGAAGCTATAAGAAAGAGAAAAAGCTCAAGATGCCTGTGAAAGTCTGTAGTGAGAAAACCCCTTTAACGGCAACTGGTCATCATTTTTGGCGCATTTGTTTTTTCTTTCCTGCCTTCCTAGAGCCATAATTTTTTATATCTTTCCATCTACATAGATATATTGTCCTTTTTTTGAGGAACAAGATGTACTTTCTAATGGTGTTATTCACCATGTCATAGACCATACTGCTATTTTTGCAGGGGATAAGTTTGATGGTGTTTACTCTTTGGCATCATTGATTCATTATCTATATTTTGTATCTGTATTCTGGTGACACCAAATATGTATGGTTTTAGTGCTTTTACCAAAATAAAAACATTCTCTATTTTTTAACCTTTGCTTTAGCGCCATTTTCTGTGAAAAATACCTCATTTTTTTTCACCCAAGGACCTGAGAGAGGACTTATTTTTTGCTGGTTGAAGTGTAGCGTTTATTGCTACCGTTTGGGTTACATTTTGATCACTTTGTATTCTACTCTTTTGAGTATGTGAACTGACCCAAAAATCACAATTTTGGCGTTTGGAATTTCTTTCTTCTACAATGTTCAGCGTATGGGATAAATGATGTTGTGTTTTAATAAATCGGACCTTTACGGTGGTGATACCAATTATGTGAATTTTTTGTATTTGTAAAATAGCAAAAGGAAGTGTTTTGAACTTTTAGTATTTTTTTATTTTTAAAACTTTTTTTTTAACTTTTTTTTTCTAAGTGTTTATTTTGAAAAGATTTTTGGTTTTTCCAACATCAACTTCATCACAACATTTAACTGAAAATCATGCATACTACATATATATACTGTCTGGCCGTAACACTTACATCAAGTTACACATAATTACAACACTGACCATATTCAGATGTTCATATTATCGATAGGTGTCCGACAGTCATCAATATTTAAGCAGAACAATAAATGATCTGTTTCCATTCGTACCCATTCACCCCATTCAGCCATTTTTATTTATAAAACAGACATACCCCAGTCAATCTCCACTTTCTGTCGCCCGGCCCTCAACCCCACCACAGAACCTGAGTAACGATTAGCCAGCCTGTGAAGCGATCCACACGCTCCAGATGACAAAAATGTATCTGGTACTCCCCTCGCCTCAAAGGTGAGCCTATACATTGCCAGGTCTCCATTCACTAATTGCTTCCAGTGTCCCAGAGATGGACATCCCAGAGGCTTCCAGCTTAATAGTATGGTTTTTTGGGCGTAGAACATAAGAATCCTGTATAGCTGTCGCTCAGCTTTAGTCTGAACTATATCTCCTACGAGGCCTAGTAGGCAAACTTCAGGAGCACACACTGCCGGTAGGCCAAGCTTCTCGCTCAAAAACTAATGAACCTCGGACCAAAATACTCTAATCCTAGGACATACCCATACCATATGATAGAGGGAACCTCTCGCACTGTTGCATCTAGTGCAAATCGGGCTAGACAGTTTCCCCATCAGGGCCAATCGCGTAGGTGTATAATATACCCTATGTAACCATTTAATCTGTATCAGTTGATCTCTAGCACTAATTACCGTGGATCTCCATGAAGATGCCAGCTCTTCCAAATGATGGGACTCTAGCTCTGGAATGTCCCCGCACCATTTCTCTAAGGCCTTTTTAGTAGGAGATGGCTGACACAACATTATGTTTTTATAAAATGTAGACACCGGTTTTACTGGTTCTTTGCGCCGAGCCACCCTCTCCAGAGCCCCACACTCCAATTGGATGGTACCCCCTCCAAATTGTTTAAAACAGGCATGGCGCAACTGAAAATATCTGAAAAGGGTTCCCCTCTGTAAGTTGAGTCTATTCGCCAGCTCCTGGAAGTCAGGAAATTTCCCGTCTACATATAGTTGTCCAAGATATTTAATGCCCTTTTTCCGGCCACACTTCATAGTCCATCATGACCAATTCTGGAAGCCTCCCATTCCGCCATAGAGGTATGTACAGAGACCATGCCTCTCCCTCTCCTTCACCACCATAGACTTCAACAAATCTCCTCCATATTGCAACTGTTGCCGCCATAGTGGCAGTGTAATGTCGTATCGGGTATTTCCCCTGTCTGTACACTAAGGGCGACATGTATGAAGCTCGCCGGGTCGGGGCGCGCTTTTCCGCTAGTTTTCCGGCGAAATCTGCGCCTGATTTATGTCGGGGCCGGGGCGCGCTCATACATACTATGTAAAGTCCGCCGCGCCTCGCCAGTGTGTTAGGCGCAGTGCGGGACTTTGGCGCAGTGCGGCGCTGCGCCTGAGATTCGCCGCCCGAGCTAGTGCACTCATACATGCGGGGAAAAGTCCGCCGCGCCTCGCCAGTGTGTGGGGCGCAGTGCGGGGACTGAGGCGCAGTGCGGGGCTGCGCCAAAGATTCGCCGCCGGAGGTAGCGCACTCATACATGCGGGGAAAAGTCCGCCGCGCCTCGCCAGTGTGTGGGGTGCAGTGCGGGGACTTAGGCGCAGTGCGGGGCTGCGCCGAAAATCTGTTCCGATGCGAGACAGGCTGGAAAACAGCGAGAAATCATTCCACATGTCGGTGCGGAGTATGAATCAAAAATCGCCTTTATAAAGGCGTTCAACATTCTCAGAAAAAGAGCTGAAACCTTAAAAATAAAAAATACATAAAACAAAATCACTTTCCAATATCCTAATTCTTGAATTAGGATATTGGAAATTGCCGGGAAATACAGTAATTCAAATTCTTTTTTTTTTTTTAAACATATTTTATTGATTTTTTTGAAGAAGAAAGCACATATCAATAATAACAATAATGAGATTGGCGCAAGCAGGGATGTGATGACATTGATCATGTAGGATGGTGAGATACAGACATATACAGAATATAATTACAGAGATCATCCCACCACCTGAACAATGGGGAAGTGATGACACTCCTGCGCCGTTGGAGACAATTTGAGAGAAAGTAAGACAAAGTAAAATAAAATAAATAGATAAATGACAATAGCAATAATGATAAAGGAGGAGGAAAAAAAAATAAAAATATATCAACCATACTGACAATGACAATAAAGAAAACATAGTTATAGCAATAATAACAGTAGAAATACTATTAAAGATGAAAATGATCGTACTGAGAATGGTAATATTAATAACAGTGACAGTACTATTGATAATACCGATAATAATAATGTGATGTGTTTAAAAGAACCATCAGAAATAGTCAGGAAAGGAACTAAGGTCTTATGTTAACAGTAGGCTATAAAGGAGGCATCAATTTATGATTTTGTAGTGGGCTAAACCAGTCGTCACTCAGAGGTCGGGTGGAACCACGAATCCAGAGGTCTCATGGGAGAGGGGATCAGCGTGGGGGGGGGGGATAATTGGACTTAGACTAGCTTCGGACTCATTCTGGGGGCCAGTGGAAGAGGAGGTGTGTCCCTCTAAGGCACCCAGAGATCCCAGAAGAGCTTCTCTCGCGTACCAGCTCGTGTATCGAAATGAGGGACACCA
>JAODAL010047985.1:0-29396 GCA_025379985.1 Phyllomedusa bahiana | reverse complement strand
GGCACAAGGGGTGTTACATGCAGTGCTTAGTAGTGGGCTAAAAGGCAATCAAACACTACCACCCTTAACTGGTGCTCTCCATAAGGAAGAGATGTTCCCTTCTCTCAGCCACTCATTGCCTCCCACCAGTCAAGCCAATATCGCTCTGCTCTACACTGATGAGGAGCAAAACCCCAAAACGGCGTATGTAGATGAGCAATATTGGCTTGATTAATATTCCTGTTTGCTTCTCAAAGATTCAGTGAATCAGAAGTAAATTGAGGATTTGTTACAACCTATAGAGGGCGCAGTGAGCTTTCCAGCTCCTTTCCCATAATGCCTTGTGATATGCAGATGCTTAGTAGTGGGCTAAAAGGCAATCAAAACACTACACACCTTAACTGGTGCTCTCCATAAGGAGAGATGTTCCCCTTCTCTCAGCCACTCATTGCCTCCCACCCAGTCAAGCCAATATCGCTCTGCTCTACAATGATGAGGAGCAAAACCCCAAAACGGCGTATGTAGATGAGCAATATTGGCTTGACTAATATTCCTGTTTGCTTCTCAAAGATTCAGTGAATCAGAAGTAAATTGAGGATTTGTTACAACCTATGGAGGGCGCAGTGAGCTTTCCAGCTCCTTTCCCATAATGCCTTGTGATGAGTATATATTAAGCACTGTAGTTGTGCTAATCATGTGGAACTAATGAGAAAAATACATTTCTACTGGTATTTAACACCAGCTTGTGCCGCACATATGCCCCGGGGTTATTTCAAATTCTTTTGGAGACTTTGTGACCCAAAAAGATCTTTGTTGCATATGTGGTGGGGTTGCCCAATCTTTATGTGATGAGGTAGAATAGTTACTGATAAAATATTTTTCAATACATCAGAATTAGCATTGCTAGATGCAGTATGTCTTTTGAAACTATACCACTTCAATTTCACACAGTTTTGTCACATGTACTTATTGACACAAAAATGACATTGGAAATTGCCCTCATCTTTATTACTAGAAGAAGTTGTTAACAAAATAAACAAGCAATAAATTGTGAGACGAGGTCCGCGATTTCCGAAAATTCATAAGGGGATTTTTCCCCCTCCTTTCCGAACCATCGTCTCAGGTATTGGCTCATTAAATGAGGAACTGGGGTGATGGGTCGATGTACAATTGCAACCACCGGTTATTAATATACCAGGATACTTAAGGGATACTAAACAGCTGGTCTCTGTCATTGAACACTTGCCTTGGCCGAAAGAGTCAGTTTGGGTCACATGTGACGTTGTTAATCTTTACCCTTCTATCCCTCATGACCAAGTAGTAATTGTTCTTGAAGCTTTTCTACAAAAACACAGTAGATTTACAATAGACAAACAAAGGTTTATTGTGAGTATTTGTTAAGCCATAATTTTTTTATGTTTGACAACCAATTTTTTTTTGCAGAAGTGTGGTACTTCTATGGGAGCTAGATTCTCCCCAGCACTTGCAGGAAAATATATGGCGTCGTTTGAAGAGGTATATCTCTTTAATGAGAATAATCCATTCTTTGATGAAATCTACTGGTATTGTAGATGTATATACGACTGTCTCTTTATATGGTCGTGTCCAACAAGTCGGATAGGGGACTTCGTTGAATATCTCAACGGTAAAAAAAAAAATTTAAATTCACTTTTACATGGGATAATTCCCACATTAATTTTCTGGATGTAACCTTATCCGCACTAATAGAAGGGATACAAGTTAAGATCAGCCCTTATAAAAAAACCTTCGGCTAAGAATTCCATACTTTTGGCCTCCTCCTGCCACCCGGGAAATGTCACACAGAACATTCCTTTGGGTGAATTATGTAGTTTAAGGAGAAACTGTAGTGACACTCAAGAATTTGAAATCCATCAAAGAAATGCATGTAAAAATTTAAAACAGAGAGGATATAAAGATAACCATCTTCAGAGGGCCCTTCAGAAAATCGGGAGTATGGTTAGGAAAGTACTTGTACAAGAGAGTCAACAAAATAAAAAAAAATAAATAAAACCAGTTGGTAGGAGTATAACGTTTAGTACAAACTATAGTCGCTAATATTCTGAAATTGTGCAAATTATCAAAAAACATCTTCCCTTTCTCTATACTAACCCTAAAATCAAGCAAATTCTTGAATGTAATGTGAGGTTTGCAGCAAGGAGAGTGCCAAGCTTAGGGACTATTCTCTTCCCCAGTTTGTTCCAGTCTAAATAAACAGAAATTCAACCTTGGTTAGACAGGAAAGGTTTTTAAATGTGCACACACGGTGTGTACTGTCTGTAACTTTGTGGAGAAGACCGACACATTTTGTTCAACAACTAACGGCAAGTCTTTTGAGATGTAATCGTATATTTACTGTAAGGCCGTGTTCACACGGCTTATTCCCGACGGATTTGTGCGCCGTATTGAGCGCACAAATCCGTCGTGTTTACGGGGCGGGACGTGGGCGGGGCCGGAGCGCAGCGGGGGCGCCGCTCCCGGCCCCATAGACAATGCATTGTTTACGGCGCGTCCGCGCCGTAAATAATGTGCATGTCACTTTCTCCCCCCGCGGCGGATTTGCCGAGCGGGGAGGAGCGACGGAATCCACTGTTCTCTATGAGAGCAGTGGATTCCGTAATTGCTGCCGCGGATTGGCGCCGTACTGCAGCGCAAATCCGGCGCGCCGTACGGCGCCAATCTGCGGCAGTATAAGCCGTGTGAACGGGGCCTAACACTAAATTTGTAATTTATCTTATCAGTTGCCGTATTTGTAACTTACAATATGTCGGCTGTATCACCGGTCCCCTCAAAATAAGAGTACGGAGACACTTCTCCGATGCCATACGACCGGTATCCTATAAATCCTCTGCCGTGTCGAGACATTTCTCCGCAGTGCATGCGGGGGATGTCTCTTCATTATCTGTCATCGGTATAGAGAAAGTGGTGCGCTTGTGCAGGGGAGGTAATTTGCAAAAGAGAGGCGGGGTGGATATTCCAGCTGTTCACACGCGCACCCCTAGGGTTAAATACCCAACAGGATATCATGTACCATTATTAAATATTAATTTCATCCAACTCAGAAGTCATTAGGATTAATCATGTTATCATTATAATTTTGGCCACATTGTTGCTTATTTATATTTTGTATAAGATTATTGTCTTTTAATGCACAATTAAATTTTTTTATTATTTGTGGCCGTTTTGACATAGTAGGGGGCGGGACCGAAGGTGCACTATTTAAGGCACATCCTGTTACGCCTCAGTCACGCACAATGGAACCAGGAATAAGGGACTAGTTCCCGAAACGCGTCGGCCTTTGTGCGACGTTTATATGTCATCTACATCAGTGTTCGGGAGTATTTAAAATACAAGTAATTAAAATAGCATTTAAAATACTTGTTAGGTATTTGTATTTTGTAATCAAAATACTTTTTTTATTCAGTATTTTGTATTTGTAATTAAAATACTTTTAGGAAGTATTTTAAGTATTTTAATTACTTTCTAAATTCAAAACAAATGTAATTTAAATAACCCGCCTCAACGCACTTAAAAAAAAAAACAACAGCACGAGTCACGTCATCACTCTCGTTTCTCGTATCTCATGCAAGGTGCGACGAGAGGAGGGAAAATTCCAGTGCGTTCAGCAAGTCTGCCTTGTAGTGAAGCGTGATTTATTTTTAGTTTTTAATCATCCAGGTCGCGTAATCCATTCCATAAAATTACCGTATATACTCAAGTATAAGCCGACCCGGATATAAGCCGAGGCCCCTAATTATGCCACAAAAAAATGGGAAAACGTATTGTCTCGAGTATAAGCCAAGGAGGGGAAATCCACTGTTGCAGACAAAAAGTCTGGTCATGTGCATTACAGCTTAGTAACTCTATGTGCCTCATAGTAATAGCAGTTAACCCCGTCATGTCCCTCACATTAACCCCCTGTGTGCCTCAAATAAGAGTTAGTGATATGTGAGAGACATCGAGGTAATAATTAGGTATCTTCATAATTAAGGTCCTTTATTAGTACCCCCATGTGTCTCACATATTAGTGACCCTTATATAGGGCACACAGGGGTTAATATGAGGGACATGATGGGGTTAACTGCTATTAATATGAAGCACATGGAGTTACAGATACTAAATTAATATCCCCAAATGCCTGACATTAATAGGCATAGTAACTAAAGGAAGGTACCTATATGTTTCTCTTTACCGTAGCAACCTCTCCTCCATGTGACAGACATCTTCTATAGGAGTCGGACACAATGAATCCTGGCCACTGACTTATCTGCAGGGTAGATGCTAATCCTAGTGGGCTAAAGGACCTCTGATGACGTCATGACCATGTGATCATACTCTCGTGTGGGTGGAGCTACTAGGATTTAGACTCAACCTTATCTGCAGATGTTACATACCAGTGGTTACAGGACCTTTGATGACATCACAGTCACGGGACCTAATGACAAGCAAATCACAGAGCGGTAGCACTAGAAGACCTCCCTCTTCCAGGTACTTCCAATTTTCTGTGCTCCGTGGACCCTGACTCGTGTATAAGCCGAGGGGGGCTTTTATAGCATGAAAAATGTGCTGAAAAAGTCGACTTATACTCCAAAAATGGAGGAAAATCATAATACCAGTGAAGGGGACACAACCGACAATGATTCAGATCTCGAAGACCCACATCTCCCTGCAACTTTTTTCAAAATTAACAAGACTAAATCCGAAGCGGCAGGGGCAGGGCAAAAAGTGGCTGCTTACTGCAAGGCCTGTCCAAACAAGTTAATCACGGGTCAAATAAACTCAACGTCCAACTTCCTTAAGCACTTAAGGGTGTTATTTAATTACATCATGGTTAGGTTTTTATTTTACAATCCCCAACCCTGAAGAAAATTTTTAAAACCTATATATTACGCTTTTTGGTAAACATTTTTTACATTATATTACCATAAAAAAAAATTAAAAAAAAAATATGCGGGAGACATCTATAAATGGACAGTAAATGCAATAATGCAAAAATTACCATAAACTACACTTAAAAAACCCTTGTGAAGTTTTATTTCATTAAAAATATTTAAAATAATTAGCGATTTTGCAATAGTTAGCACGACTTTAATGTTTTTTTTTTTTCAATAATGTCCATCCAAGCCTCGTTCAGAAGTACAAAAAGTATAAGGAATCGAAAGGCAGACAGCGCAAAGGTGACCAGACCCAACAGCCTCAAGCACGTGACGATTCGACCTCGGCTAAATTCCAGACACCATGGACTTTGATGAAAGAACGCAAGATGCATCACGCAATAACCCAGAAAGAAGTGGACAATTTTGTAATGAACTTTATTGTTTCTGAAGGCCTTCCTCTTTGCACAGTGGAGAAGCAGACTTTAAAGAACTTAGTTGAAGGGTTAGAACCAGGAAAACACGTGATTAGCACCAAAACATTGAAAGACCGGATCGAAAGAAAATATACCGAGCTGGTAAGCACGATGCAGAGCATGTTGAAAAGTTCTGACAGCGTTTGGACTACATCCGATTTATGGTCGAGTAACCGGAAAAGTTACTTCAGCGTCACTGCTCATTGGATCTCCAACGATTTGGAACGAAAATCAATCGCCATTTCCTGCAAAAGGCTCATCAGGGAAAATTCTTACAAAGAAGTTGCTGCAGCTTTATACCACATGCATGAGAAGTTCGGTTTAAGCGTCGATAAAATTTCATACACCGTCACTGAAAATGGCAGCAATTTCGTTAAGGCATTCAAAACCAATTTGTGAAGAATATTCCATGATTTCTGGATTTCATGTGCCTCTGAAGATGTCGAATCCGGAAGATCGAAGATAGTGAGCCCTATCGAGGATGACAACTTACACAGCTGACATACCAAAATTCTTCATCATGATGAAACGACTATGAACAGCACTAGTTGTTTTGAGCGATTGCGTTGGCTATCGAGTCGATCGAATAGTCGATAGTCTACCGCTATGGATAATGTTTTTCCGATATGTGAGCATCGATTGATGCGCGATGACCATTACAGTCTATGGGGCACCCAGAGCAACAACACCTTCATTATTTAAGTCCCAAACAAGGCAGGAGAAGCTGAAATTAACATCCACGACAGTCAAATGGACTACGTGCTACATCTTAGGCAACACACTTAGGTTATAAAATGTCACAGAAAAAAAAAAAGTCAAGACCATTACTATCCAGTCTTGTACCACAGCCTGACCCTTAAACCTGCATCACCCACAAATTAAAAAGTGCCAGAAAGTGCATTATGGATTTGAGACCATCCTGTTGTACTTGAACTGTACATGAATATCCTGTCCTTGAACGCCACATGAGCCCCAAACCTTCATGACCCTCACATTTAAAATGCCGAAAAAAGAGAAAAAAAACGAAAATAAGACGAAAAACAGTCAGATATAGAACCAAAAAGGAAAACTCACACCTCCGGTTCTATCAATAGAATGACCCCGGTGAGCTGCACGGATCTATTCAACCCACCATATTCTTTATCACATGGAACCTTGACTATACCTGACCTGGCCACCAAGCATGACCCCACACCTTGCATGAACCCCCACATTTAAAAAATGCCGAAAAGGAGTCTTTCAACCACCAATTATAGTTGCAACAGGGACATTTGACATAACCTGATCCTGGCCACCCATGAGCCCAAACCTGCTGACCCCCACATTTAAAAAATGCCGGAAAAAGAGTCTTTCACCGACATTTTAGTTTCACTGGACATTGACTATACCTGTCCTGGGCCACAGCTGAGCCCCAAACCTGCAAGACCCCACAATGAAAAATTGCCGGAAAAAGGAGTCTTTCACCACCATTTTAGTTTTTCACTGGACAGTAGACTATACCTGACTGGCCACAGCATGAGCCCCAAACCTGCATTGAACCCACATTAAAAAGTTGCCGGCAAAGGAGTCTTTCCAACCACCATTTTAGTTGAACGACATTGACTAATACCCTGTCCTGGGCCACCGCATGAGCCCCAAACCTGCCTGAGCCCCCAAATAAAAACATTTAACAATGGCCGGAACAAGGAGTCTTTCAACCACGCCCTTATAGTTTCACCCGTACATGGAACTATACCAGTCCTGCCCACAGCAAATTGATGCCCCAAAACCTGCATGAACCCCCACATTATAAAAAGTTGCCGGAAAAGGAAGTCTTACACTTCAACCACCTTTTTTACTAAATTTATAGTATTTTTTGTTTTATTCAGTTTATAGTTTCACTGGGACTTGACTAAACCTGTCCTGGCCACCAATGAGCCCAAACACCTGCATGATCCCCCACATTTAAAAAAGTCCCGGAAAAAGGAGTCTTTCAACCGCACCAATTTAGTATTTCACTGGACATATGACTATACCATGTCGATCCTGGGCCACAGAATGAAGCCCCAAACCTGCATCACCCCCACATTTAAAACGTGCGGTAAAAAGGAGTCTTTCAACCCGCATTTTAGTTTGAAACGGACATTGACTATACCTGTCCTGGTGCACAGCTTGGAGCCCCAAAACCTTGCAATGACCCCCACATTTAAAAAGTGCCGGAAAAAGGATCTTTTCAACCACCATTTTAGTTTCACTTGGACAATGACTATATCCTGACCTGGCCCCACATGAGCCCACAAACCTGCATGACCCCCACATTTAAAAGTGCCGGAAAAGGAGTCTTTTCAACCACCTTATAGTTTCACTGGACATTGACTAAACCTGTCCTGGCCACAGCATGAGCCCCAAAACCTGCATGACCCCCCACATTAAAAAGTGCCAGAAAAGGAGTCTTTCAACTAACCACCATTTTAGTTACACTGACAAGTGGACTATACCTGTCCTGGCCACATGCAAGAGCCCGCAAACCTGCATTACCCCCACATTTAAAAAGTGCCGGAAAAAGGAGTCTTTCACCACCATTTTATTGAACTGGACAACTGACTATACCTTCCGTGGCCACAGCAAAGCCCCCAAACCTGCATTGACCCCCACAAATTGAAAAGCTGCCGGGAAAACGGAGTCCTTCAACCACCATTTTTAGTTGAACTGGACATGTGACTATACTACCAGGGCCCACAGCTATGAGCCCCAAACCGTGCATGACCCCCAACATTATAAAAATGTCCGGAAAAAGGGTCTTTCAACCACCATTTTAAGTTTCACTGAACATTGGACAATACCTGTCCAGTGCCACAGTCATGACCCAGGGCCGGAGAAATCAGTGGGTGCGGTGAAAGCCCAGCAGGCGTCCTCATCTATTACCACGCAGGGTAAAAGCCCTGATGACGCAGCGAACGAAAACTGTCGTTCTGAAGCATAGTGCGGAAGCGGAAGTGTGAGTAACTCCAGCCTTCCTCTGTACACATCACTACCTGGGTAGCGCTTGCCCCTCCGTATGAGTAGTGGACGCAATTGAGCTTCACTTTGGAAATACGGTGGTTAACCGCTCACTGTTACAACTCCAGGCCCTTTATCTTGCGATTCTTTTTCTCATTTTACTCAACGGCTGGAGGACAACGGGTCTCAGAGTACTTTGTTCTCTGTCCGTGCACCCAACTCCATGTCCTCTGAATACCTACATCTGGTCAAGTTTCCTGTACCTCCCTTGTACAAGTACAGAGGAATTTTTTTACACTAATTTTGATACAGCAAGTTTTTATGTACTTTAATTCTAGAAAACACTTTTTAAAATAGGGAAGGAAATCACATGTCTTGTTTTCTTCTTTTTTTCATTGTAATAAATGGGTTGTCTCAATAAAGGGATTTGATAGCTATGGTAGAAGATCTTAGCAAAAAACAATCATTATGCAATAATGTGAGGCCATTAACCAGTGTCCTACCAATTCCTGTTTCTGACAGTAACCATCCCCCTGACCACGCTTGACAATTGTGAAAACAAATGGCTGGTTAGAAACAACATTTTTATTAGGAATAGGACCTGTAGTATAGCTCAAGGTCACAGTGCAAAATGCCCGCCAAAAATTCAAGCATGACCCTTGAGCCCCTTTGGTCATTTGTGCAGAACAAATGGCCTTGATAGAAACAACAATTTTGTTAATAATATGACCTGTAGTATAATTGCTGCATATTTCAAAGCAGCATGACCCAAAAAATTATAAAAATGACTTCTCTACCTCAGCGCACTGTTATAAAAATTGAGAGGAGGAGAGAAATTCCCCTTAAGAAGCCACATTTCGTTACAAAGGACCAAGGATTTATGCTTATCTCCAGCAACATGACCCAAAAAAATATAAATAGACTTCTCAGCCACTATTACAAATTGTGAGGGAGAAATGCCACTTAGAAGCCATCATTTTCTTGAACCAAAGGACCATAATTATAGCAGTATCTTCACAGAGCAAACATGACCCCAAAAAAAAAATTATAAATATGACTTTCTTCTCAGCCACTATTAAAATTTGTGAGGGAGAAAATGCCACTTTAGAAGTACATTTCTGTTCCAAAGACCATGATTATTGCTGTAGTCTCACAGCAGAAATGACCTCAACACCATTGACAATGCTAAACTTATCATAAATGAAAGTGAGTAAATGGAATACGGTGTTGTCCATAGACATCTTGCTGTCTTGTTGTACAGTCACCTCCAGCAAAACCACAAAACGACGTGAACGTTGGAAAAGAAATAAAAATTGCGGGTAAGAAAAGATCATTTTAAAAAAGTTTCAGAGGACCATTTCCTGTTTGCAAAGGAATGTGAAGTAGACTGGGCAACTAAATCGGGTTCCTCGGCAAATGGGGCCACAACATCAACATAGAGATCCATGCCTGATTCATCTTGATGAAAGTGTCAATACGATCCACATTATCTGTGGAAACGGATGCGTTTGTCTGTAATCGACTCCTCCAGGCTGTGCTGAAGGTCCGCTCAGATAAGACCGCTGCTGCTGGCAGACAACACCTCTAGGCGTGACAGAGGCCAGCTCTGGCCATTCGTCCATTTTTTGGATACCCAGAAGTCTATTAGGTCCGGAACACTGCAAAAACATCGGTGTGTTGAGACGCAGATAGTCGTGCCACCATGATCTTAAGCGATCCTCTGTGTTAGTTGTGATGTATGGCCCTGCATTGCATGCTTGTGTGAGTTGGTAAAACAAAGGATTGCCAGAGTCACGCCATTAGGCCATCTGCCATCCTTGCCTGCGCTGCCATCGCTACGCTACTGGCACTCTACTGCTGTCACGTCGCTGATGTTGTTCCACCCTGACATTTGGGGAACGTGAACAGACGCAACAGATTTCTCCAGTTGATCAATTCAGACAAGGTCCTCCATTATCCGTGCATTTACTACACTATTTGGGTGGGTGGAAGAAAGTGACTGATTTTGTTTATTGTACCGGGGGATCCAGGGAGGTGCCACCCAGTAACTGTGTATCATTTGATGCCTTAATGCGAGGTATCATGTTGGAGGAAAATGGAGCATCCAAGCGACTCATGTTGAAAAAAAAAGGGGGGAGGATTGGGGGTGGGGGAAAGCCCTTGATTTCCCAAGCCTCTGGGTCCGAGGGGCTACGAGCAAAGCTGTGATCTCCACAGCTTCCTCCTCCGCCTCAAATTCGCGCAACCTCATTACCAAGTGCAGGGACCGTTCAGTAAACATCGTGTCAAGGGAAAACCTCCGTCCTCCTCCACCTCCTCCGCTGCCTCCGGCATCCGCCTACACACAGCCCTGACTTGCCTGAGATGAATGCACCCTGAGAAGCTGATGCGCCACCTGGGCCACAGCTCTGGAAACCCGAACCACTGCCTAATGGAAAGACCGATGAAATTGTGAAACTGTCGGCCTTGTGGATTTTACGGAGAGAAAGAGTCCGTGGCCGCATCTTGTCCCGTCTCCCTCCTCCGTCGCTGGCGGGACCTGTTGTTATTCAGAATGTCCAACGATCGTATCCAGAACTAAGATCACCACAATGCTCGATGCTGAAAAAGGGCATTGTCCGCACTGACCATGTTGGAGGCTTCTTCAAAACTGGCAAAGGATGGTGGCAGAGCTCTTTCACCTGCCTCCACTTCACGCTTTGTTCAAACACCCCCGGGTCCGTCACCGCTGCATGACGAGCCATGTGTCCACTTCTGTACTTGCGTTAATGGCATTCGCGCTGCCTGCACAATCGCTGGAGCAGGTGGAGGCTGAATTCCACGTGCTTTTGCCACGTCCAAACTGATACGGTTGACGGGCGAGCCCGAGCTGACGCAGCAAAAACGCAGCCAGGCGGGACGATGTCAGGGTGCGGCGAACGGCGGAAGTGGAACTCAACCTCAAGCCATCTTCAGCAGGGCAGATCCAGACCCCCGGTAGCTCTTTAGAAATATTCTGGACGACAAGGTTCAGACATGTGGCCAGGCAAGGGATTGCTCCAGCCCTACCACCGATCTTAAGGCGCCAGCAATTTTTCGCCCGTTATACGCACACCACCTTGCCTGGCACAGCCCCCTTCGACAGGGTTCTTGTCACCCATGCCATGAGACGCTCGTCTCTCTCGTTTGCTGAAGCCGACCACAGCTCCTGAAACTGTGTTGTTGGGATACGGGTCTCCAAGGCCGATAATTTCAAACAGGGCCTGATGTGTGTCTTCTAGGGCACGAGATGCCCACCAGGAGGACCATTGGGGGAAAGAGCCCAGGCACCATCCCTGCGGTATTGAAGATGCGTGCGTCCGAGCCTGAGAGGAGCCACCGTTCACCCCCAGAGCCATCCACCCAAGCTCACCCAGTGATCTGGACACAGAGATAAAGCGAGCCTTTGGCCGTGCGTACTAGTCCATGTGACGGTGGTGAGATAGGACTTTTCCCGGACACCGATGCAGACACGCGCTTGAAATTTTAGATGACACGTGGCTGGCGCAGGCAGGGACGGCTTTTCTGGCAAAAATGCCTGGCTCGGGCATCTGGTATTGGGGCGAAGCGAGCGGGCCATTGACGTGGCAGAACCCATCTTGTCCACCAGACGGAAAGGCAACACTTTCCATGACCAAAAGGCCTGGCAATGCCAGACATTCAGCTTTTGGGCTTTTGGGAAGGTGTTAGGTTAAAGTGTTTTCTATCTGCTCCCAAACCTGGAAGACAGAAGGCTGGTCTGCTAGACTGGCCGCTAGTAAACTGCGTGCAGGTCGTTCAAAACAGCGGAAGGAGAAGGGTAAGGATGGGCGTCTCTGGAGGTGCTGGTGGTACTCGGGCGACGGTGGCGAGGCTGAAGCGGAGGCTGATCCCTGATCATCGACTCTGAAGACATGGCAGCTGAGGAACGCTTGTGGAGGCTGATTTAGGAGAAGGCGGAGACAGAGGGTGTGACCAGTGGTTGGAGGCCCGGCGTCGGTCCTGGCCTCGTTTGGCAAGTGTTCCTCCTTTCAACTCATAGCCATTCGCTGCGATGTGACCTAGACATGTAGGAGGTGCGTGTTAACCGACATAAGTTACTTTTGTGCCTCTACCTTATAGTTTACGGCCAAGGGCGGCATATTACATGGCTGTGAATCAGAGGCTTGCTCAAAGAAGGCCCAGGCTTGAGAGGTCCTGGACCTTTATTACGGCGATCAACGAGGAGCGGGATTGCGCTGGACGTGGCAGGCGGAATCATATCAGCGACTTCTGCGACCTGCCCTCTCCCTTTTTGGTGGCGGGACCCGTTAAGTGACACTACCCCATCGTCTTCTTCCTCGTCCACATGATGAATGCGCACGGCAAGCAATTCCGCGAAAAGACCAGGATGGAATACGCAATGTCGTCATCACATCATCATACAACACAGGTGACATGGTTGTCCTGCACATACTGCAGCCAGAGCTGCGGGCTACAAGCAAGGCGGCACTGCAAGGCGTTGCCTGACCGCATCCGGATTTTTGCCGATTGACCGACTTCCTCACCCCTCGTGATTTCATCAGTAACTCTGGGCGTCAGAGCAGAGAAACATCATGCCTTTTTGGCCTCATGATCTTTTAACATGGCCTTCTGACCCCAACCGCATTTAAGTCCTCTAAAAGTCTTCAGAAAATGGATTATCCAATGGGGGTACACGAGTTGACATTTATGGGCTGCTTCATGTTGGACAGATGCTGATAGCTGAGACGACATTTGAGTTGGCCGTGACTGCGAGATGAGTGAGGATAAGGAACCTGCTAGATGCAGGTTGGCATTAACCACTGAAGGACAGATTAGCACGATGTTCGTTACTTAGATCTCACAGGCCCTGACCCAGCGAATACAGCCTGACGGTCCTGCATACTGACATCCTCTGGCATGCGGTATTGTCCGCCAGCCACTGGAAGGAGCACCTTCTCTGGTCAACCTCTCCTCCATGGTGCTTACCCCCCCTCTTTGCTCGCTTACCACCTCATTTCCTCCATTTCAGAAATATAAAAAATTGAAAGGTATGGAGAAGAGTTTTGGAAAGTCTCTTATTAAAAGACAGGCAATCACAAGCTTTTCTCAAATCCCTCTAAATCAAAACAAAATTGCAGATTCAAATTTAACGTCGCAAGTGTCTATCAACAAATCTGGACTGGGCCAAGTGCAAAAAAATACGTAAACTGTTATGTTTGATATAATAAACTGAAGTTATTTGCCCCTTTCATTCACCTGTGGTGAAAATAGAATTGCTGTTTTAAATTACGTAGATGCTGCGTCAATGAACATGCTGGGTGCGCAAAATCAAAAAAAAATCACTAAATGTTATGTTTTTGATATAATAAACTGTATTTTTTTGAGCACCTTTCAATTCACACTTGGTGGAATATAAATTGCTGTTTATAATATTTACGTAGATGCTGCGTCAAGGAACAGAGCTGGGTGCGCAAAAAAAAAAACACGTAACTGTTTATGTTTTGATAGAATAAACCTGTATTTTTTCACCTATGATCAGTTCACCTGTGGTGAAATATAGAATTGCTGTTTTTAAGATTTACGTAGATGCTCGTTATGACAGTGCTGGTGCGCGAAAAGTACAAAAAACACGTAACCTGTAATGTTTATGTATATAAATCAAACGGAGATTTTTTATGCACCTTTCAATTCACACTGTGTAAGTATAGAATACGTGGTTTTAAGATTTACGTGATGCTTGCGTCACTGAACAGTAGCATGTGTTGGCGCAAAAGAACAAAAAACACGGTAACTGATATGTTTTGACATAATAAAATGTATTTTTTGCACATTTCAATTCACCTGTGTGAATAAAAATATGCTGATTTAAGATTTTACGTAGAAGCTGCGTCAATGAACATGCTGGATGCGCAAAAGTCAAAAAAAACACGAGTAACAGTTATGTTTTGATATAATCAACGGTATTACTTTTGCACCTTTCAAATTCACCTGTGGTGAATATTAGAAATGGTAGCTGTTTTAAGATTTTACGTAGATGCTGCTTCAGATGAACAGTGCTGGGGTGCGCAAAAGTCAAAAAACACGTAAACAGTGCAACGTTTTGATATAATATAACGGTATTTTTTGCACCTTTTCACTTCACGTCAGTATGATGAATATAGACTTGCTTGTTATATAAGATTTACGATAGATGCTGGCGTCAATGAAGCATTTGCTGGGTGCGCAAAAGTCACAACACGTAACTGTGAAGTTTTCGTACGATACACGGTAATTTTTGGCAACAAACAACCTGTCTGACTACAAGATTGCTGGATATGGTAATTTAAGTGCAAGGTGGATATATCAACAGTCCACAGGTGTAATGGGTAAAATTGAACACCTATCTGACATGTCTACTGATAATAAAAAATGGAGTTTTGCAGCTAACAAAGAGAACCTCATTTAATTAGAAATTATGTTTATCCAAAATAAGTTCAGGTGCCCTAAATCCAGGAAAAATTTCAATAGCACACTTTAATATCAAGATATTCCACTACAATGTCTACACAAATCTTGGTGAACATTATCCATTGTTCATTATAGATAGAGCTTGTCTGTGTTTGCCTCGCGTGCCCCCGCCCCCCCCCCCCCTCCCGGCTCCCACCACTGAATATACAGTGTAGATTCTTGCTTTAAAATTCATCAAGCTAACTACATAAAATGATCAAAATCCATCCCCTAATACGTACCTAAATTGGCGAAGATCCACATCTAATAGTAGAGGTTTCTCTGTGCAAAATAGACTAATTACGCTGAGCTGATTTGCCACAGTCAGATCGCAGAGTCCTATCCCTATGAGAACGTGATGAGACATGAGGCTGAAAACAGGAAACGCTGTTCTAAGTAAAACGAGGTCATGTGATTTTTCCAGCCAATCGCAACCATAACACATCCCAGTCATGACGTCGCACAACACATCTCACCCTGCTCTATTCTTGTAATCTCATTTGCTGGCCCCAAAATTACAGGAAGCGCCGGAAAACGGATCGCGATCTTAAATAAGAGATGCACCAAAAAGATATTAACCTTAATTATCGCAGGATCAGGAAAATTTTCGATCACCCTAAAAACCTTGCCAGATTTCAATCATTGTCCGATAAAAATCGCTCAACACTAGACAGCACCAATGATGCCCTGGATGAAAGTGACATCATTATCCTGCCTCAGCACTTAAGGTGCCAGAGCCACACCTTGATTTTGCTTGCCACAACCGATGTCAAGAACGCTTTTACAAGGCACAACAGGGATCGTGTCCAGGTACAAAAAACTGTTACCAGGCCACTTTTGCCCATTTAGCACCAACTCTGGATTGGCATCTCACAGTACCAAGTTACCCGAGACGCTCAGACTTCCCATACACTCCGTCACTGGATATTCTAAAAACCGCCCGTGAGACGAGATGGGAACTCAACGTACGACGCTGTCTGTGACATTTGATTTCTGAAACGTGGAGCCCAAATTACACAAAATAAACGACAGGCCTTGAAACTTCCAGCTTCCAAGCCCGGGAATTGGATTGCTACACCAGTAAAACCATTAAGGAGCCAGTTGCAAGGGGTTTGGTTTCAAGGAGTCGTTCCTGGGTCTCATGCCAACCACTTGAAATTTTCAGAAGAAATTGCCAACAAAAACAAAAAAAATCAACAAATTTCTAGCAAAGCAGCTTAAAATTTGAACAGCGCTTCTCAAAATTTCTTACTTCAACATGACAGTTCCGTTCGTCGTTTCGGCCGTATCTCACCATCCTTAAAATTTTAAAATTGGATTCCAAAGAACCCCGGACGGCGGGGGACTGCTTTATTCAGACGTACAACGTTTGGAGGCCAAAAAAAACAAAAGAAAAAGGAAAAAAACAACTGAAACGGGAAAATTAGGGAAATCCAAAGAAAAAAACAAGACAAACATCAATTCTCCCCACTTGGACTTCAGTGATTCGGAGATGGAAATCCTTGACAGTGGACCCCAAGGCCCTGGCCAATCGCAACCGAGTGCCTCAATTATTTAGTGAAAAACAAGCTACAATTCTTTTGCGCAAATATGCAAAAACCAACAAAACAGTGGGTTACCCTCATCACTCCATCGAACGCTTTTTTCGAGCGGGTAATTCTCTCCCCGAGAAGAAAACTGTTGTCGGAAAAATTTGAACTTGTTCTTCTGAATGCAAACAACATAAACTTAAATAAGTATAATAAATTTTCAATTTTGGAAATGCCTTAAAGTTCTTTTTCCATTAGCCTATTTCAATTGTTCCATTTTTTTTTTTTATTAATTTTTTTTTTCAATTTTTCAAGTATTTTAGTATTTGGAAAAATTTTGAAGTTGTATTAGTATTTGTATTTAAAATACTTTGGGATAAAAATATTTGTATTTTATTTAAAAAATTTGGTCATAATATTTTTTTTTTTTTTGTATTTAAAATACTTTCCCAAAGTATTTTCCCGAACACTGATCTACATGAGTTGTGACTGCCACATTCCGTTCATGCACTTGATTTTTGGAGTTAAGCATATTTTAATGATTATTTAAATAAACGATTGGATTTATTCCTACCCCTCTCGCGGGCTGGATTTTTCCCTTTCCCCTCGGTGGAATGGTTTTTCACTGTTAGGGCGACATGTATAACGGGGGTTTTTGCCCGATTTTGGCGTATACGCACCCCCGGGGCCCCAATCCCCCCGTCGGAAAGCAGGATCGGTGTTAGGGCACGTTCGCCACTTTTACTGCGCCCCGCATAAGGGCGGGCAAAAAGGGGGCGGTGTGGGCCGTGTACGGGCCGGGGCGGGACGCGGCGCCCGGGATACCCGAGGGATGACGAGGCGAGTCCCCAAAAACGAGGGGCAGTCAGCGCTCGGGACTCCGACAGGGAGACCCGGGGGGTTTTGGGGCTAAATCTCCGGGGCCAGGCAAAGAAGCAGGATTGGAATGGAGGAACAGATAGAAAAGCAAAAAATCTCGGGGCTCCTCCCGGGAAAAAGGAGTATGATTCCCAAAAAAAAGCCTTTAAAGGGGAAACAGTGTCAGAAAAGAGCTCAAAACCTCAAAAATAAAATAATTAAAAAAAAAATAGTTTTCCAAAACTTAGAAGGGCCCAACAATACAAGAATTTTGATTTTTGAAAATTTTGCGGGAAATACAGAAACCCAAAATTCGAAACCTATTCTTATATGCCCGGGCATAAAAGGCCCAAAATCAGAATAGGAGCACGGGTGCCCTTTAAAAAAAAAACCAAAAAAAATTGGGGAAGGATTAAAACCAATCAGAATCCACGGCGGGACATTTTAAAAATTTACAGAAAAAATGCTAAAAAAAGAGCTGATTGGTTAAGCTAGCGGGGATTTGGGGTTTAGCTCAGCCAATCAGAAAGGAGCACAAAACCCCTTTAAAAAACCTATGGAAAAACTATTAAACCAAATCAAAATAGGGGGCGCAAAAGCCCCAATTTTTATCCTAGGGAGGGGGTTTGGCCAATCAAATTAAAAGGGGCCCGGGAAATTTAAAAAATTTACAGTAAAAAAAGAAGAAAAAAGTGTTTGGGCCCTGAGTTTGGGGGGGCTTGGCACTCAGCCAATAAAGGGGCGGGGAAGCCCCTTCCCCCCAAATTAAAAACTATGGAGAGATGGGAGCTCTGAAATCTGGGCCCGGCTCAGCCCTTTGCGGGGGGGAAGTATTAATGAAAAAAATATTTTTATTAAATGAAAAACCCATTATCAGATAAAAGCCAAACCCTTCTTTTAAAAATTTAAAGCAGTTAAAAACCCGAAAACGCTTTGGGTCGCCGAAAACCGGGCGTTTTCCATAGGGAAATTGAAAAAAAGGGGAAAAATTTCCCGGGAAATAAAAAAAATTAAAATTGTTTAAGTATTTTAAAAGGGTTTCGGAAAAAAAACCGGGCCAATCAGAATGGAGCAACAATGCCCCAAATTATAACCAATGGGGGAAAAATTTGCCCCAATCAGAATGGGAAAAAAAAGGGCCCCCAAAAAATGTCCCATTATATCCTATGGAAAAAAATTGACCAATCATATTAAAAGGCGGGACGTTTAAAAATCAGAAAAAAATGCAGAAACGGCTAAATTTGGGGTTTGAAGGGGCGGGGGACCCCAGCTTAGCCAATCAGAGCGCGAGCTACTTTTCATAGAGTTTTTTGGGGAAAAAAAATTCTAGCACGCCGGGTTTTTGGCTAAGTTAAAAAAAGGGGCGCCGTTTTTTGGCCCAATGGGAAGCTGTGACCCCTCCCAAATTTTTTTTTCCTAATGAAATTTCTAAAATCAAAATGTACACGGCCGAAATCAAATTATAAGACTACAAAAAGTGGTCCTGATTTGTATATAAAAATGAAAAAAAAATAGGGGTAACAAAAAAAAAAAAAAAAAACCCAAAAAAATTCAGGGTTTTATTTTTTTTTAAAATTATTATTATTTTATTTAAAAAACGGGACCATTTTCTGTTTTTTTTAAAATTTTGTTTTGGGCCGTGAAACATTTTAAAATTTCAGATTGCTTTAAAAAAACCCCATAGGGAAGCGTCCCTGGGCTCTCCCTTTGGGTTTCCCAAAAAAGGGCCGCCTTTTTTTAACTTAGCCAACACAGAGCGGCTCAGAATTTTTTTCCCCTTAAAACCTCTATGAGAAAGTAGCTCGCGCTCTGATTGGCTTGCGGCCCGGGCCCCCGCCCCTTCAAAACCCAAACAGCTCGTTTTTTTGCATTTTTTCCCGTTTTTTTGAACTGTCCCGCCCCTTTTAATATGATTGGTCCAAATTTTTCCCCCAAGGAAAATAAAGGGACAATTTTTCGCTCCCTTTTTTTGATTTTGGGCAATTTCCTCCATAGGTTTTTAATTTGGGCATTGTCGCTCCCATTTTTGATTGGGTGGTTTTTGCCGACCAATCAAATAAACTTTAAAAAAATTTGAATTACTTATTTTTTGGCAAAAATTTTCATTAAATTGGGATTCCCTAGTAGCGCCGGTTCGGCGAAAAACGCGTTGTTGGGGTTTTTAAAATGCTTTATTTTTAAAAAAGGGTTTGGCTCTTTATTGATAATGTTTTTACATTTAATAAAAATAAATTTTTTTTTTTTAAAAACTATTTTGGCCCCCACGGCGCTGAAAAGGGCGGAAAATTTTAGAGCCCCATCTTTTTCCGTTGACATAAAAGGGGAAATTGCTCGGGGCTTGATTGGGGTGGGTTTGCCCCAAACCCCCCCCTTTGCTCAGCCAATCCCGCTCTTTTCTGTCTTTTTACTTATTTTGAACTGTCCCCCCCCTTTTAATATGAAATTTGGGCAAAAAAAATTTTTTTCCCTTTGGATATAATGGGTTTTTTGTCGTTTCCAATTTTTGATTGGTTTAATATTTTTTCCCCTAGGTTTTTTGGGTCTCTGCGCTCCTATTTTGATTGGTGAGCAGCCCAATCCCAGCTTTGCTCAGCCAAAACACTTTTTCTTTCATTTTTACTGTATTTTTTAATGTCCCGCCGTGGAAATTTGATTGGGCCCAAACTTTTCCCCTAGGTTTTAATGGGTCCCTTTTTCGCTCCAAATTCTTTATTGGTCAAAAGTTCTCCAAAAGGTTTTTAAAGGGTCTCTGTCGTCTATTTCTGATTGGGCTGAGCAACCA
This sequence comes from Phyllomedusa bahiana, assembly GCA_025379985.1. Lineage (NCBI taxonomy): Eukaryota > Metazoa > Chordata > Amphibia > Anura > Hylidae > Phyllomedusa > Phyllomedusa bahiana. Next base: position 9,415 of record JAODAL010047985.1, on the reverse strand, counting down.
AACCCCCCCCCGTAGCTCAACCAAACAGCTTTTTTTACCTTTTTTTCTGTTTTTTGAAATGTCCCGCGTGGGGTTCTGATTTTGGGCAATCCCTTTCCCCTTTGGGTTTTTTTTGGGCACTGTCCTCCTATTCTGATTTGGGCCCGGGTTTTTGCCCACCAAAGAAATAGGTTTTCGGAAATTTTAATTACTTATTTCCCGGGAAATTTTCCCAATTCCCTTTAAAAAAAACTTTTAATTTGGATATTTTGGAAAATGATTTTTTTTTATGGTTTTTTTTTTTTTTTTGGTTTCAGCCTTTTCCGGAAAAAGTTTCCCGCCTTTATAAAGGAAAATTTTTTATTCATACCCCCGCACGGACATTTTTGGGAAAATTTTTTTCGCTGTTTTCCCCGCCTGTCCCGCATGGGAACAGTTTTCGGGGCAAGTCCCCCCATTTGGGGCCTAAGTCCCCCCCCCTTATTTTCCCTGTCCCCGCACTGTGCCCCACACACTGGGAGGCGCAGGGAAATTTTCCCCGCAAGTTTGAGCGGGACCCCCTTTGGGCCGGGGGAATTTTTTTTTTTTTTAGGCGCAGCCCCCCACTGCACCTCAGTCCCCGGGAATGCGCCTAACACACTGGAGGCGCGGTGGCTTTTTCCCCCCAAAGTTGAGTGCCTTAAAAATTCCGGCGGGGAAATTTTCAAGGGGGCGCGCACGCCCCTGCGCCTAAGTCCCGCAAATGCGCCTTTAAAAACGGGGAGGGCGGCGAATTTACAAGGATTTTGAAACGCGCCCCCGGGCCCGGGGGCCCTAAAAACAGGGGCAAAAAATTTTTCCGGAAAACTAGCGGGGAAAAACGCGGGCCCCCACTCGGCGAGCTTCATAATTTCCCCTTATGTTATTGTTTGCTTTGGGGTTGTTTTTGGGTTGTCTAAACCCCCAACCCGCTGTTCCCCGAGAAAACAGGGTTTCCCCCAAAAGGGGAGCGGGTTTCCCCCTCTTGTTTTTTCTGATTTTTAAAATTCCTCCACATTTGGTACCAAAGTCCAAAAGTAAATGGGGTATCTGGACCATTTCTAGTTACTATAAATAATTTGTTTAACCTTCCCAATTAGGCCAAATAGAGATCATATTTATGTTTTATTAAATTAAGACTACATAAAGTAGATTATGTTATACATACACATGTTTTATTTCATTGTATTATAGATGGACTATGATTGATTCTTATTTTGCAGATTTAATCCTTCTTCACTGTGACTAATCTGTAATTCTTCATAATACTGACATGGTTTGTTTATTATTCTTTTGAACTCTGCCTCGTTCACACGGCTTATTTCGCCGCGTATTTGCCGACGGATTGACGATCGTCAATCCGTCGGCAAATCAGTCTGAAATAAGTCACAGCCTATTTTCTATTGATTTCAATAGAAAATACGGCTCGTCGTTCACACGACGCGTAGTTCCGTGCCGGATTGCCGCCGCGGATTGACGACGGCAATCCGGACGGAAAAACAATGTGCATGTCAATTATTTACGGACGGATTCACCACCTTCAATGATTGGAGATGGTGAATCCGTCGGGAAATCAGTTACAAATACGTGCCACACTTATTTCGTGCAACTGATTTTCAACTGATTTCAGAATATATTTACATCGGCAATCCGATGTAAATACGTTCTGAAATAAGCCGTGTGAACATAGCCTTAAATTTATTCTGTTAAATTTGAAACATTTCTAATAAAAATGTATTGGATAAAACAAATAACTGGCAAAGCTACATATGGAATATTGTAAACAGTTTTTGGCACTAGTGTGTAAAACTAATCTAGATAGGGTGGAAAAACGCTTGAGAAAGAAGGCATTGTGTTTCCTTTGAAATGTAACATAGACTGCATGCTCTGCTCTGTCTCCTGTTTCTCCTGGCTATCCAATTTGGAAATGCAAAGATGCTTAGAATGAATGGACATTGAGGCACAACTAATATGAGTATACCACTTACTACTTTGCTATTTTTGTTTGTTTTATTAAATTTTATGATGGAATAAATAAATCTAAATTATTGAAGAAAATATTTTTGTTCTATTACCTCTCCTTCATTCCTGCTATTTGATACATGAATCAGATATTATTTAATAATTTAGAATAAATTAAGGGCGCTCTGTTTAACACAATATATAGTGATAGCCCAATAAAAAATAATGAAAGTTAACTACAAAAGTACCTAACTATGGGATAAATATCATTTAGATATATTTTTTGCACTGGACAACCCCTTTAGTGCAGCACGTTATAGCACCATTTTGATCAAGTTCTCAGAGGCCATGTACTGTAGAAGCCTTTAATGCATATTATGATGTTTTTACAATGCTCAATTATAATGGCTGCACAGAAAACCCAGAAAATAGTAGTAGCTGAGGGACTAGCCATCTCAGTGGGGCCTGGCCAGACAACACAGCATACCTCCAAATGGTTGGGACCGGATATGCGCTGTTCATTTAGCTGATTGCACATCTTCGGGACATGCAAACAGTTAAAGTCCTTGGAAGAGCAAGGACTCTTAGGCTTACAAGACATTTGGGGGGGGTTGTCCTGATGCAGGCAGCATGATGACGTGACGTCATCATGGCGCCTGTGCTTCACTAGCAGAAGCTGGCCTGCTTTGGAATGGAGAGAAGAGAGTTTAATTTTCATTCTTTTTTTTTTTAATAATAGAAGCACCATAGATGGTGGGGGTCCGACCTACTGCCTAACTAGTTACCTGGGACCTAAAAACTTACCTGGGGCCTTGCCTTTGTACCTCTCTACTTAGGATCTATCTACTTTGTCCCCTGCCTAACTACCTTCGGCCTTCCTACCTACCTGGGCCTACCTACTTACCTAGGGCCTTGCCTACATACTTATCTACCTACTGCCTTGCTTACCTATCTATCTACCATGGCCCCTGTCTAACTGCCTGTGGTCTTTCTACCTAGCTGAGGCCTACCTCCTTTCTTGGGGACGTGCCTACATACCCATATACCTTGTCCCTACCTACCTGGGGCCTTACCTTCCTTGCTACCTACCTGGAGACTTTCCTGCCTACCTACATGGGGCCTTACATGCCTGCCTACCTATCTGGGAATCTACCTACCTGAGGCATTGCCTACCTACCAATGGTTCTGTCGGACTACCTATCTACTAACCTTGACTTTGCCTACCTACCTACTTACCTGGTACTTTGTTACATAGCTACCTGAGGCCTTGACAACCTACCTGGAGCGTTTTCTATGTACCTTCCTAGGTCTTTTTCTTTCTGTACAGCTGGGGGCTTACCAATTGTTGGCATTACTTATCTACCTATCAACCTGTCACGATCTGGCGGTGACAGTGTGCCCTGACCTGTGGATCGCTGGTATATTATGGATCCTGAGTGATCACTATGGGCAAAATGGTTTAGGTGGTGACCCACGGTGACAGTCAAAGTGCGGAACAAGGACAGCAGGTACTCGAACAGGTGACAGGACACAGCACGTGTAGTCATAGGCAGTTAATGCAGGTCCCAGACATGTAACGGGATTGGTACAATGGAAGGTAGCCGGCTGGTAGTAGCGGGCTGATACAACATCAGGAAAAACAGCAATGAGATGTGTTGGGTAGCGCGAGGTTAACACAGGTTGACTTGGATATAGCAGCAGGAATACAGGAGCAAGAGGTCAAGCTCTATGTAAGCACAAAAATGAAATGACACTGGAGCAAGGGCAGGAAATTCCTTTTATGCAAACAGGGTCAAAGGTAAATTGGCAGGTAATTGGGTAAATGCCCTCGCGGGGGGCTTGTGTGTGCACAGCATGCCAAGGAACCGGAGGAACGATCGCAGAGACATACCTACCGGTGGACACAGCCACTGGCGCGGAGATGGGGGTCAGGTGAGTTTAGCACAGCAGAGACAACAGAGACCACCACAAAGGTACCAAGAACATAATATGCACGCTCATGTCCACAGTCCATGACAAGGGCCGCGGCGTGCACCATGACACTAACTACAGGGTTCTCACCACATAATGGGTGGTCTGTCTACCTAGATATCGAATTGGGGAGGGGCCTACCTATCCAATAAAATAAATTTGGCAAACTCATTTACATCGATTTCTGATTCATTGGGGTGTACCTATCTAAAAGGAGGTCTACTAATCCAAAGGGCTGTATTTAGTGTTCATTCAGCCTTATGCACTTTAGATAGCTGTCAGCCATATGCGGATTAGTGTTTTTGTACTTTCAATGTTTTCCCTATGGAGTACATTGGACAAGCCACAAGTGCATTTATTTGTTTTTTTAAATAAAGTTTTTTGTGCCAGGGGTGTTGGACAAGGGCTGAACTACCATCAAAAGCTTATTCTCTAATGTAAAGGTCTGCTTCTGGGGTGGCTCTGTTTTGGTATTTTTAGGTTGGGAAAGGTCCAATGTTTATGAACCTTCCCATCCAATTAAAATTGACCTGAAGCTGCCTTGGCTGAGTAGGAGAAATGGGAAACCCCACATAAAAATAATATATTTTTTGAATGCCTACAAATAGATCAATAAATACATAATTGAAGAAAATTAGGTGGGGTCACCCCCTTTTTTAGTAACCAAACAAGTTAGAACTGGCAACTGCTGGCTGATACTATCAGGATGGGAAGGTCCATATTGGTTCATTCCCATTCTAAAAATACAAGCCCACAGCCACCCCATAAGTGGATCATCACATTAGATGGTCTGCTTCTGACGATTGCTAAGCTCATCCCAGTGCTGTGGTGCACTGGATACTGGGGTAATTGTGAGAAGTGGCTAATGTCTGCCTTGATGTGATAAAAACACTGCTGATTGGCTCCAAGCACTAGCAATAGTAATGGAGATGCATCTGTCAGACACCTCCTGTAACGGTCTGGTAGTGGATCCACTGGACCACCGCAGGCCGTGGTGGAAGCCCACACCAGGGAACGGAATCTAAGTAGGTCCCGATATTCACCAGAGCCCGCCGCAAAGCGGGATGGACTTGCTGCGGCGGGAATCTACCAGGTCGCTTCCACTGGCGGGACTTGCCTGCGGTGGCTGCCAAGGGTAGGCGTGGTACAGATTCGCCAGGCAGGCTCGTAGTCGGGGACAGGCAGAGGGTCAGGACAGGCGGCTCTGGTTTGTAGACGTGGACAGGCAGAAGGTCAGGGCATGTGGCAAGATTCGTGGTCGGTAAACGTGAGCAACGGGTACGGTACACGGGAAGACAAGACAAAGCTTTCTGGAACGCTTTTTTCAAAGTCATGAACACTAAGGATCCGGCAAGGCTGCTAGGAAGAGGCCGGACTTAAATAGGAACAGTGCCCGGCAATGGCCAATTACCGGTGCACTGTCCCTTTAAATTTCACACTGCCGGCGCGCGCGCGCCCTAGGGGGCGGGACCGCGCGTGCCGCGGGACAGAGGCAGACAGAGCAGGAGCGTGGCCAGGTAAGTGGTTGCCGGCAATGACAGGGGGGTGAGCGAACCCCGGACACGACGTGCGGGACGGGGCGCCGCTCGGCGTCGGGGTACGGATGCGCCTGCGACCCGGGACGAGGGTCGCAGGGGCATCCGTGACACCTCCATTGCTAGCACTGGAATAAAATGAAACAGAAACACGCTAACAAAACACAAATATGCCTTATTTAAATAAGCACTTCCCCACAACATCCCTCATTGACCATTTTATTAAAGGAACGGATTCAACACTGGTCTGACATAGTCAAATGGCTTCATTATAGTTAGAGAGTGGCGAATTGATTCTAACAAAGTGGAATTCGTTTAGAATTTCAGGAAAACTTTGGTTCTGAACTAAGTCGAAGCTTGGGGTGATTTGCGGGAACGAAGCGTGCTTTTTATTGCTAAAATGGCTGCGAGCACATGGCGATACATGGGGCAAAGAAGTCTGGGAGGAAGAAGGGCGTAGCCTGCATGACATGTGCAGAGATGAAGCCAATCAGAGACCGGCGGGATTCTGTGACGTCACCGCACTATATAAGTCCGGGCGCGACGCTGGCAGTTCATACCGCTCTCACTGTACTGTGTAGGGAAGGTGCTGCCGCAGCTGCTGTGATATCTCATACTAAATAACTCACTTTTATACAGCAATTTTTGGGGGATATCACAGCTTGTCTCAGAGACAGCTTCTCTTACGTTCTAATTCTGGTTTTGTGGGGTATTGGAACTGAAGTCCAGAGTGCGTCTAATGCAGCTGCATATACATTTTAATGCTATCTGCTCAGTTCTTCAGCACATTGAATATCCAAGGGTTATCTAAGCCTGTTGCTGTTGTATTCATTTAAAGAAACAGTGTTTATACAATCCAAATAGCACTTAATTTTTGGTTGCTCATTTCTTTTGCGCAATTTAGATCCAGGGGTTAACAAAGCGTTGTTCTGCTGTTGTGGTCACTAAAAGAAACGTTCTTTTTCAACACCAAAAAATAAATTTTGCCTGTAGCATAATTCACAACCGAAGGTTAATTACAAGTTTTTCTGTTGTTGTGTACCGTAAAATTCACGCCATTTTAACACGCTACAAAGCTGGTAATTTTTGGTGGCTCAGTTTTTGTGCAATTTACATCCAGGGGTTAATTAAGCGTTGTTCTGCTGTTGTGGTTACTAATAGAAACGTCCTTTTTCACCGCCAAAGAAGAAATTTTGCCTGTAGCATAATTCATAACCGAAGGTTAATTACAAGTTTTTTTGTTGTTGTGTACCATAAAATACACACCATTTTAACACGCTACAAAGCTGGTAATTGTTGGCAGCATATTTTTTTTTGCGCAATTTAAATCCAGGGGTTAATTAAGTGTTGTTCTGCTGTTGTGGTCACTAAAAGAAACGTTCTTTTTCAGCACCAAAAAATAAATTTTGCCTGTAGCATAATTCATATCCGAAGGTTAATTAAGCCCGTTTGTGCTTTTATATTCAGTAAAATACACATATTTTTTAAACGGCACATAAAAGTAAATTTTTCCTGCCCATTTGTGGAGCGCAATTTATATCCAAGGGTTACCAAGCTTGTTACTGGGTTCATTTGGAGTCAAATACAGGGTGTGTATTTATCATATACAGATATCTTCATCAAACAGTGTCTGTACATTTTAGAACAAACAGTATGTCAGACAGAGAGGTGACAGGCTCTTCACCTGCGAGTGGCAGTGGTACAGACATTCCTGGAGCAGGCCAAGGTCGCAGCACGGCAAGGGGAAGTCGCAGCAGGGGTCACTCGGTGAGGCCACAACTGCCGCTGTCATCTAGTGGTCGTGTGTTGTTCAGCAACCCAATGGTTCTTGATTGGTTGACTAGGTCATCCACTTCCTCCCACATGACATCCGACAACCCCAGCCAAGAGTCGGTGGGAACGTCAGACACAACCCTTAGTTGGCATGGCCTGGGAGCGGGTCAGCGGCCCTCACCTGTCCTCAACCCGCCTCTGTCCCATCCGGTTCCCTCAGCCAGAGATCTACTATGTGGTCTGGGCTCAGCGCCACTATACAGCGAGGATGAACAATTTGAGAAGGGCAGTCAGCAGTTACTTGGCAGCGAAGAAATGGGGCCAATATCACCTGCTTCTTGCAGTAGGCGGCAAAGTATGAGGGGGTGGCAGGGGGGGGTCAGTTTTGAGGGGTCGCCTCTGCAACAAGACGGTGAGAGGACAGCAGTGAGATTAGTGTTGAGGATTATTACGACAAGTTGAATGGAGGTATTTAATTTTGATGGTTTTTTTAGATCACGCAATAATTTAGGTTAAAAATCTTTGTTTCTATTAATATCGCCCCATTTTCGGCGCTTCCTGCCTTTTGGCACCAGCAAATCGCTTACAGATGGAGGGTGGATGTGGTGCGAGCAGACGGGGTGTGTTTTGGTTGCGATTGGCTGGAAAAATCCATGACCTTTTACTGAACGCCCTTTCCCGTTTGTCAGTGTCTTCAGGTTTTAGCAGTGGACGCGCTCTGCCTCTGTCCAAATGCCGAAACTCTCAGCAAAATTTTTTTTTTTTTTCACAGAGACGCTCTACTTTTAGCTTGGATCCTTAGAAGTTAGTTAGATGGATTTGCAAAATTTTAGGTGTTAGGCAGAGAATTTTAAAGGGTATACCACTGTAAAGTCCGGGGGGGAGGGGGGGGGGGGGGGCCCGCGGGCAAAACACAACAAGCTCTTAAAGGTATGGATTTGTACAACCAAAACTTTGTTGACATTGCATTGCCTTTATTAGGATACTTTTTCTTTTTTTTGTAACTGCAGTCTATTTGTTGGTGCAAAACCCACTTTTTTCTCAGTAAAACTTTCAGTGGTGTTTTTTTTCAATTTTGCCCCGTCCGCTTTGTTGATTGCCACCTTGCACTTTAAAATTTTAATAACTTTTTGTGTCACCAAAGGGTTGATAGGTGCCAAAAATTTCCTTTTATTATCAGTATACTTTTTAGTACGTGTTTTTTTCACTTTGGGGGAGGAGCTGTGTTGTTGAGCCCCTGCGTTAAATTTGAATCCAGCAACGTTTGTAGTACCCGGGGTACTGATTGGTGCCAAAATTCCTTTTAATATCCGTTACATTTCAGCAGGGGTTTTTTTCCTTTTGGTCGTCACGCTTTGTTGTAGTTCTCTTTTCGTTAAATTTGATACAGAAAATTTTAGTCCCACGGTGAATTGATAGGTGCCAAAAAATCCTTTTTTTTTCCCCCATACATTTCAGACAGGGTGTTTTTTTCACTTTTGGTCAGTCAAGTTTGTTGTAGTCTCTTTGCACTTAAATTTGAAACGCATTTTGTAGTCACCCCAGGTGTACTGTGGTGCCAAAAAAAACCTTTAATTCCCTTTTAATTTCAGAAAAGGTGTTTTTTTTTACTTTTGGGCAGTCAAACTTTGTTGGTAGATCTCTTTGCAGTTAAATTTGAATTCGCAATTTGTAGTCACCAGGGGAATTGATAGGGGCCAAAAAAAACCTTTTATTACCCCCTTAATTTTTAGAAGGGGGTTTTTTTCACTTTTGGTCGTCAAGTTTGTTGAAGATTATTTGCAGTTAAATTTGAATAACAATTTTTTTGTCACCACAGGTATACGATAGGGGGCCAAAAATTTCCTTTTTTAATATCCCGTATACTTTTAGAAAAGGGGTTTTTTTTCATTTTTGGGCAGTCAAGCTTTGTTTATAGATCTACTTTGCAGAAAAATTTGAATCAGAATTTGAGTCACCATTGGTTTATAGGTGCCCAAAAAAAACCTTTTTTTCCGTTTTTCATTTTGTTTTGTTTTTTTTCACTTTTGGGCAGGCCCGCTGTGTGATAGAGCCAGTTGCAGTTAAAAAGTGAATCCAGGAATTTTGTTTTGATTAGAGGGATTTGAGAATAGCGTGATTTGCCGGGCTTTTAAAAAGGACTTTCCAAACTCTTCCATACCTTTCAAAATTTTTTT